>JAXFYN010000748.1:0-22501 GCA_036172215.1 Camellia granthamiana | reverse complement strand
TTTAACTTTAGTTTAAAATTCCAAATCTACAAACAACACTTTAGTTTAAAATTTAAAGAATTTAAAAAATGTGCTCAAGTTTGATTTATTTTTGAATTTGCTTTTAATGAGTCACGTTCAAATGGTTTGATTTTTTATACTATATTTAAACTTAAGGTTATTTAAATTTGATTTATGGGGTGTTTGGGAACAACAATATAAGCCACTTCTTTTTTTGGTTTTTTTGTTTTTAGTGACTTTTTTTAAAATTATGTCAAATTTTTACTTTTCCTATCTTGTGTCACCGAATCTAAAAATTGAAAATCCTAATTTCAACAAATTGAAAACCCTAATTCCAAACCCTAATTTCAACAAATTGAAAACCCTAATTCCAAACATTAACAATTCTGAATTATATGAATTTCAAGTCGCATAATTTTATTCTTAATTAAAAAAAATTCCTGAAAACCATAGAACATAATCATAAACCCTAACATTTTACAATTCAAAACCCTAATTCCAAACATTAACAATTCTGATTAACAATTCAAAACCCTAACACATTTATAATTTCATTTTGTTCCAAACATTAACAATAAACTAACCTAATCATAATTTTTGATTTCAGCCATCAAAACCCTAACATTTTATGATTTCATAATTTCATAACCACACATTTAAAACCCTAACACATTTCATAATTCCAAAACTCTAACACATTTTGATAATATATCTACACCAGCTGCAACAACTATAGCAGCAGCTCAGTCTAAGTCTGCAGGAGATGAGTCTCAGTCTGCAGGGGATGAGCTGCAGTTGAAGCCAAGAAGAGTTGCAGTTGAGCTGCCGTTAAAGCCACAGAGCTGAGCTTATCTCTACAGCAGAGGTATGTAGTGGAGCTACACAAATCTGTTACAAATCAGTTAAGAGCTATTAGTGCACATGTTATTAATGCACAAGCAGTTAGGAAGTTGTTATGTTAACTGTACCTGAGTTAACTAGTTACTAGTGATACACTTGTTTGTTGTATATAAATATACCTGTACTGTGATCTGTTAATTCAATGAAATAGAAAATTCAGATTCTCTTTATGGTATCAGAGCTGTATAGCTCTTGCGAGCATTAAAAGCTTTCTCTTCACTCTATCAATGGTGCATCTTCATCAAGAGTCAGCTATGGCAGATCTTCCAGCAAAATCAACAACAATGGCAGCTTCTTCATCTGGTATAACTACCAGTTCTTCTTTACCTTCTAATCTCACTCTGCTCATTTCTAATCTGAAGTCATTTGTTCCAATAAAACTTGAGTCTACAAATTATCTGATATGGAGGAGTCAATTTCAACACATCTTACGAGCTACAAATCTACTTGGATTTGTTGATGGCTCTAAGATCTGTCATTCTTCCACAGTTCTTGATGAGAGTTGTAATGCTGTAGTTAATCCAGAATATACAGACTGGATCACTGTTGATGCACATTTACTCAGTTGCCTTACTGCTACACTATCTTCATCCATATACACCTCTGTTCTTCATTGTATCACTAGTCATGAAGTGTGGACTACTTTAGCTGCACAATTCACCTCCTTGTCTAGGTCACATGTTCATCAATTAAAGACTAAACTTAGTCATCTGACCAAGAAGAATTCAACAATGGAGGAATATCTTAGTCAGATCAAGACTATTGCTGATCAATTAAGTCTTGCTGGTTCACCAATTCAAGATGAAGATCTAGTGTTACTTATTCTGAATGGATTACCTGAGGAATACAATGCCTTTAAAACATCCATTCGCACCAGATCTGAACCTCTCTCTATTACTGCCTTGTCTTCCTTATTATGTTCTGAATCCATTCACATTGAAGGTTTTCTAAAACAAACACATACATCAGATCTCCCATTTGCTTATGCTGCTAACAGAACTTATGCTAGAGGAAATTCTAGAAGTTACACCAGAGGTGGTTCTAAAGGTCATAACTCAGGAAATGCAGGCAGATTTTATTCAAATACTTACAGAGGTGGAGGACAAGGTAACACCTATAGAGGTGGAGGACAAAGCAGAGGTGGAGGCAGATCATCTTCTTTTCTGCATCATTCAGACCAACATGGACTGATCTGTCAAATTTGTGGAAAACCAAACCATTCAGCCATGGATTGCTGGCACAGAATGGATCAAACTTTTAACTCCTCTTCTTTACAAGGGAAAGGAGCACAGTCTAAAGCCTATGCTGCCTCTTCTTCAACCACTTCTGCTGCATCTATTCCAGAATATCAGTCTGCTTATGCTGCATCTGTTCCAGATTCCAATTGGTTCTTAGATTCTGGAGCAACAACTCATTTCACCAATGATCTTAACAATTTCACTCAATTTCACCCTTATCAAGGTTCTGACCATGTTACTATAGGAGATGGTACTACTCTGCCAATTCATCACATTGGAAATGGTTTACTTCCTACACCAAGTACTTCTTTTCATCTTCATAATTTGTTTCATGTTCCTTCTCTTTCTACCAATCTTTTGTCAGTTCATCAACTCATAAAAGATAACAATTGCACCATTACTTTTGATGCTAATGATTTCATTATACAGGATAAGGTTTCCAAGCAAATCCTTCATAAAGGTCCTCACTCTGCTGGTCTTTACTCTTTCTCAGCTTCATCTGCTGTTCCTGGAACTGCTTCCACCACTTGTTTCAACACTTCCACTGCTTCTACTTGCAGCAAGAGCACTTGGCATAGTAGATTAGGTCATCCTTCTAGTAATAAGCTGGAAATGCTTGTATCTCAACATTTATTACCTGCTAATGTACCTAGCTCTAATGATAATAAGCTGTGCACACATTGTTGTGTTTCTAAGAGTCATAGGCTGCCATTTCATCTTTCAAATTCCACTGTAAATCAGCCATTGGCTCTTATTCATTCTGATGTATGGGGGCCCTTTAATGCATCTGTTTCTCATTTTAAGTACTATGTTCTTTTTGTTGATGATTACAGTAGATTCACTTGGCTATTTCCTTTGACTTACAAGAGTGAGGTTTTTTTCTAAATTTGTTGAATTCAAGGCTTTTGTTGAGACTCAATTTACCACTAAGCTCCAAGTTCTTAGAAGTGATAATGGAGGGGAATATTTGGCAAATAAATTTCAGCAATTTTTAAAAGATAAGGGCATTGAACATCAACTTAGTTGTCCCCATACTCCTGCTCAGAATGGAGTTGCTGAAAGGAAGCATAGGCACTTAATTGAAACCACTATTGCTCTAATGCATCAATCTGCTCTTCCTTTGTCCTATTGGTTTGATGCTCTTGCCACCTCAGTCTTTCTTATTAATAGGCTACCCACTTCCAAACTTAGGAATCTTACTCCTTTTCAAACTTTGTTTCATCACTCACCTGATTACTCTTTTCTCAAAATTTTTGGTTGTCAGTGTTTTCCTTGGCTTAGACCTTACACAAGTCACAAACTTCAGCCTAGATCTATTCCTTGTGTTTTTCTTGGTTATGTTCCTTCTACAAAAGGGTATAGATGTCTTGATGTTACTACTGGCCATATTTTTGTGTCTAGGCATGTTCTTTTTGATGAGAGTACCTTTCCTTTCCAATCCCAGTCTTTGTCTTCTGCACAGTCTATTCCTCCCTCATTATCTCAGCTGCAAACCTTCTTTTGGCCTGCTGCTGACTCAGTCCATTCTTGTTCAGTTTCTTCTCCTACAGGTTCTTCTCTCCCTGTTGTCAGTCCTGCTCACACTGCTCCAGTTCTGTCTGGTTCTCATTTGTCTCCCTCTTCTAGTTCTGATCATATTGCTGGTTCTACACCAGCATCAGTTGCAGTATCTGCTGCTTCTATTCCTGCACCAGTTGTAGGTTCTGGTTCTGCTTCTGCACCAGCACCAGTTGCAGTGTCTGGTTGTGTTCCACCAATTCCCATTTCTTCACTCTCCATTGATTTACCTTTTCCTTCTTTTACTTCCAATAATCATCCTATGGTCACCAGGTCTAAGTCTCAAACTCTTCCTGCTGGCTGCCTTCTCACTACTTCTTCTTCTCCTACAGAACCTGATACTTTTCAAGCTGCTGTTGCATCTCCTAAATGGCAGGCAGCTATGTTAGAGGAGTTTCAAGATTTACAAAAACAAGGCACTTGGTCCCTTGTGCCTTTACCTCCAGACAAAATTGCTATTGGCTGCAAATGGGTTTATAGACTCAAAAGAAATTCAGATGGATCCATTGCTAGGTATAAGGCTAGGCTTGTTGCCAAAGGGTTTCTTCAAACTGAGGGCATTGATTATCATGAGACTTTTAGCCCTGTTGCTAAACAACCTACAGTCAGAGTTCTTCTATCCTTAGCACTGCATTTTCAATGGTCTATTAGACAGCTCGATATATCCAATGCATTTTTGCATGGTGTTTTAGAGGAAGAAGTTTATATGCACCAACCTCAAGGGTTCATTGATGCTTCTCATCCTCATTTGGTTTGCAAATTGCATAAGGCTCTTTATGGTCTTAAACAGGCTCCCCGGGCTTGGTTTTCTACCTTTTCTTCCTTCTTATTATCCTGTGGCTTTGTCTCTAGTCATTGTGATTCCTCCTTGTTTGTCAAGAAAACAGCCCACTCCATTACTATTCTCCTCATTTATGTTGATGATATCTTATTAACTGGAAGTGATTCTTCCTATATCACTGATTTGGTTACTCAAATGCATGGTGTTTTTGCTATGAAGGAGCTTGGGTTGCTTAATTACTTCCTTGGCATCTCTGTGTCCTCATCTTCTATGGGCTATTTCTTATCTCAGCATAAGTATGCTTCTGAATTGCTTGTGAAGGCTGGTATGGCTGACTGCAAACCGTACTCTTCTCCCATGGCTCTTAAACCTTCTTCTTCTCCTAATGATCAGTTACCTTGTTCCAATCCCTCTCTCTATAGAAGTCTTGTTGGAGGCCTTCAATACCTCACCATTACCAGACCAGATATTGCCTTTGCAGTCAACTTTGCTTGTCAATTTATGCACCAACCCCTTGTTCAACACTTTGTTATGGTTAAAAGGCTTCTCAGATATCTTAAAGGTACTCTTGGGCATGGTCTTCAATTTAGTCCTGGCCCTCTTACCCTTCATGCTTTTTCAGATTCTGATTGGGCTGGCAACTCACTGGATAGACGCTCCACTACTGGCTTCTGTGTGTTTCTTGGTCCAAATTTAGTTTCCTGGTCTGCTAAAAAGCAGCCTACTGTGGCTCGATCATCAACCGAAGCTGAATACAGAGCATTGGCTCACACTGCTGCAGAATTAAGCTGGCTTGGCATGCTTCTCTCTGATTTGCATGTTACTT
This sequence comes from Camellia granthamiana, assembly GCA_036172215.1. Classification (NCBI taxonomy): domain Eukaryota; kingdom Viridiplantae; phylum Streptophyta; class Magnoliopsida; order Ericales; family Theaceae; genus Camellia; species Camellia granthamiana. The sequence goes on along the minus strand of JAXFYN010000748.1, from coordinate 17,199 downwards.
CTCCTTCTCCTATTTTATGGTGTGATAATATTTCTGCAATATCTCTGTCTTCCAATCCTGTTTTTCATGCCCGTACTAAACATATAGAGGTGGATTATCACTATGTCCGAGAACGAGTAGCTGCTAAGCAACTCCACATTTGTCATATTCCAACTTCTGATCAGGTGGCAGATATTTTCACCAAACCTCTGTCTACTTCTCGCTTTACCTATCTTCAGTCCAAGCTTCTAGTTCTTCCCTCTCCCATCAGCTTGAGGGGGCCTGATAATATATCTACACCAGCTGCAACAACTATAGCAGCAGCTCAGTCTAAGTCTGTAGGAGATGAGTCTCAGTCTGCAGGGGATGAGCTGCAGTTGAAGCCAAGAAGAGTTGCAGTGCAGTTGAAGCCAAGAAGAGTTGCAGTTGAGCTGCCGTTAAAGCCACAGAGCTGAGCTTATCTCTACAGCAGAGTTATGTAGTGGAGCTACACAAATCTGTTACAAATCAGTTAAGAGCTATTAGTGCACATGTTATTAATGCACAAGCAGTTAGGAAGTTGTTATGTTAACTGTACCTGAGTTAACTAGTTACTAGTGATACACTTGTTTGTTGTATATAAATATACCTGTACTGTGATCTGTTAATTCAATGAAATAGAAAATTCAGATTCTCTTTACATTTAACCACACATTTCATAATTCAAAACCCTAACACATTTATAATTTCATAACCCTAATTTCTAATTTCAAATTCAAAACCACACATTCACAAACACAATAAACACATAAGATTGAAATGAGACACGGAGAGATAGATGCCATACCACAGACAGAGAGAGAGCAGAGACAGAGAGTGAGAGCAGAGTGAGAGTCTGAGAGCAGAGGGAGAGGGAGAGCGAGAATCAGAGAGCAGAGGGAGAGCTCGAGTAGCAGAGGAGTTGTCTGAGAGAGGGAGGAGATCGAATAAGTGTAAAAACGTGATTGCAAATGAGGGCTTTTTCGTGTTTTATATAAGTTGTAAAAGCGTGGTTTCAATCTATTCTTTCATTAATGAACAATGAAAGCGTAATTGTGAATCACGTTTTCTTAACAAAATTATACGAACAGTAAAAACGTGATTTCAAATAGCGCTTTCTTCAGGAAAAAAAAAATTTTAGATGCACAGTGAAAGCGTGGTTTGGAACCACGTTTTCTTCAGAAAACGGAATTAAAACGAGATGCACGGTGAAAGCGTGGTTTGGAATCGCGTTTTCTTCAGAAAAAAAATTTATGTTAAAAGCGTGGTTTGGAACCACGCTTTCTTAATTAAAAGCGCGATTTTGAATAGTGCTTTCAATGTTCATCACATTTTCGGCCCCAAACAGTGAAAGCGCGATTTGTAATAGCCCTTTAGCTTAGTTTGGGAATTCCGTCCAAACTAGGCCTAGTTTGGGAATTAAGATACAAAATAGGCTTAATATGGGAAAAGCCTCTCGGTTACGTTTATTTGATTGGACTGCACACGAAAACCAACCACTCAAACTGCAAAAATTACTATTATTCTTGGGAGGAGTTAATTTAGGGGTTGTTTGGGGTGTTCTAAATAAGTGTATTTTTTGACTTTTTGAATTAAAAAGTTGAAGAAAAAAAATGGTTGTTTGGGATAACTTTTTGACTTTTTACGAAAAAATATGTATTAAAAAATTATATAAATTAGTGTATAGGAGAAGGTTGGATGGAATAGGCGGTATGATGGGTTGAATCCAAGGACAGCGTCGGCAGAGTAGAGGGTAGGAGATGATTTCCTGCTTTTTGGGCATTGAATTGGAGGTGCTGTTCGGCCCGTGGGGGCCCACCAGGGGTTCCGTTTTGCTAATCAAAACCGTTCAATGTGTAGAACTCGTTGAGTACTATCTTCTTGTAAAAAAATCACATTTATTGGATATCGATAGCTATCTGATCGAATTAGTTTGTTTTCAACCGTTAACTATAACACCATCCATTTTATAAATTTTAACTGATTTGATCATATTGTTACCGATATCTGATCGACGTGATTTTTTACAGGCATATAGTACTCGACGAGTTCTACACATTCAACGGTTCAGATTATTAAAACGGGACCCGTGATTATAAATCGCGCTTTCACTGTTTGGAGCTCAAAACTTGATGAATAGTGAAGGTGCTATTGTGAATGGTGATTTTAATTAAGAAAACGCTGTTTGAAATAGCGATTTTAAGGTAAATTTTTTTTTGAATAAAACGCTATTCTAAATAGCGCTTTATTTGTGGATTCGTTTTGTAAAGAAAACGCTATTCCAAAAACGCTATTCCAAATAGCGAGTTTACTGTTCACTATATAAAATGCTATTCCAAAACGCTATTCCAAATAGCGAGTTTACTGTTCACTATATGAAACGCTATTCCAAATAGCGAGTTTACTGTTGATTTCCTTTGTGAATAAAACGCTATTCTAAATAGCGTTTACACTGTTAAATTGGAATTGAGAACGCTTTCAGTGTTCATTTCTTTCTTGGTAAGCAGATTATTGTTTAATATTTTGTTTTTTTTCCTGTTATCATTGTTTTGGTGATAATGTGATTCATAAATTTTTTTTGGCTTTACTAAAGCCATTGTCATGTTAAAATTTGTTTTTTTTTTCTTTTGTTTTTGTTTTGGTTTAGAAGGTGTAATTCAGAAATTTTACATAATATGAGAAAAACCTCTTTTCATATATTTATTTTACATAATATTTTTCATATATATAATTTTAAAATCATATTCATTTAGATATTATTAAGCCAATCATGTTCATTTACAAAAGTCATGGTTTCACTGTTCACTATTGTAAGCATGGATTGAAACCACACTTTTACTGTTCATTTAAATTAGATTTAATTTTTTTTTGTAAATATTTTTTTTCTGTTGTCATTGTTTCGGTGATAATGTAATTCATAAATTTTGTTCGGCTTTACTGAAGCCGTTCTCATGTTAAATTTTTTATTTTTTCTTTTGTCTTTGTTTTGGTTTAGAAAATGTAATTCAAAAATTTTTTTGGTCTTTACTAAAGCCGTTTTCATGTAAATTTTTTTTGTTTATTGTTTTGTGTTTGTTTTGGATTAGAAGGTGATAATGTAATTAATAATTTTTTTTTTGCTTTACTAAAGTCGTTTTCATGTAAATTTTTTTTTTCTTTTGTCTTTGTTTTGGATTAGAAGGTGTTATTCAGAAAATTATTTTGGCTTTACGAAAGCCGTTTTCATTTAAATATACATATATATTTATTCTTTTGTCTTTGTTTTGGGTTAGAATGTGAGAATGTAATTCAGAAAACCAGTTTAGTAAAATCGTTTTGTACCTGTTTTCATTAAAAAAATTTATTTTTTTGTTTCGTCTTTGTTATGGGTTAGAAGGTGATATGCATGCTCTACAGTCCGAAGCACACCCACACACTATGCAGCTCGACGAGCAACGATGAAGGGTGAGACACGAAGACCACCGCGGAGTAGGCCAAGAAGACGAAGGCCACAGCGAGAGCTCTTAAAATAAATTTTGTCAACATTTTTGTAATAAAACTTAATACATAATATACGAAGTCACTAATTTACTAAATACTCATACAAGCATGAAAACAACATAACTGAAGTTGCAAATGTAATAGTTTTCAGTTACATAGGTAGTACAGACATAATTCTCCCACAAAAATACATTCTGGACACCATGAACTGAACACATATTACATACATCCTGGACACCCTGAACTGAACACACAATACATAAACATAACAGTTAGATAGACAAACACCTAATTCATGACCTAATATTGCATATTAATAGCCGCAACATTTGACAGACACAATACATAAACATAAACATAAACATAACATAACAGTTATACTTACTCTAACACAGACATTACATATTAATGCATGACCTAATATTGCCGAAGTGTAGACATTAACACCTAATTCGCGCTTAAATCGGCAGGTGGCTCAGAGTCTGAATAATCCGAAAGCTCAGCGTCAGAGACAAGCTCAGGATCCTCCATGATACCCTTGATAGCTGCAACATTTGGTTCTGTTCTGTTCTTCTGGGCATCCTTCTTAACTATGTATAGCTGCATATCGCGGGCTAACCTACGGCGCATTTGAGAAATCTCACGTTGTAGTCTTTCACATAGTCGATCAACATTATCAGGATCTTCCTTTTGGATCTTAACAGAACGTGCTTTTGGCACCTTCAGTCGATTTTCCCGACATAATCTTTCCATTTGCACTCGCTCTATAAATAGTGCGGGCCACTTCAGAAGTCTAGCGTTTGCTAAACCATATCCTGTTTGATTATCTAATGGATCCTCCACCAAACCACATGGATCTCGATAGTATTTGGGCATGACAAAATGTCGCTTCCCAAACCTATCATGATAAGCACAAGAGGTATCTAACAAAGTAAATGGTGTTTCATCTTCAGCATCGCCATTTCCCCTTCCCCCTCCTCGTCGTGAACTGTCACCCCTTTGCAAGTTCCTACCACCTCTGCGATTCTCACTCCCTCCCATGAACCATGTAGCCATGCTAATTTTTTAAAACAAATAAATGATAATTTCGTAGGGCGAAATGAGTTGTAAGGTTGTGTCTTCACCTTTAGTTGTTTATATAGTTGGTTATGAACGACTTTACAAAGATGCCTCTGCATGACAATCCCACATATATGAACAAGGTATGAGTTGTCACTAGACTGAAAAAACAGAGAAAAGCAAATACTGTGTACGAAGTCACGTGACTTGACAATCCATCTACATATACGGACAAAATAAAGGCATGCTGACTGTAAGGTAAATCAGTGAATTCACTGGTGCCATATGACTTTCTGAATTGAGAATCCCACATATATCAATAAGAGATGAGTTGTCACTGTAATAAAAAAATCGAGCAAAAAATCGAGAAAACCAAAGCATGTGCACCAAGTCACATGACTTGACAATCCATATGCATATACGGACAAAATAAGGGCATGTTGACTGTCAGGTAAATCAGTGAATTCACTGTTGCCATGTGACTTTCTGAATTGAGAATCCCACATATATCAATAAGAGATGAGTTGTCACTGTAATAAAAAAATCGAGCAAAAAATCGAGAAAACCAAAGCATGTGCACCAAGTCACATGACTTGACAATCCATCTGCATATACGGACAAAATAAGGGCATGCTGACTGTAAGGTAAATCAGTGAATTCACTGTTGTCATGTGAGTTTCTGAATTGAGAATCCCACATATATCAATAAGAGATGAGTTGTCACTGTAATAAAAAAATCGAGCAAAAAATCGAGAATACCAAAGCATGTGCACCAAGTAACATGACTTCACAATCCATCTGCATATACGGACAAAATAAGGGCATGCTCACTGTAAGGTAAATCAGTGAATTCACTGTTGCCATGTGACTTTCTGAATTGAGAATCCCACATATATCAATAAGAGATGAGTTGTCACTGTAATAAAAAAATCGAGCAAAAAATCAACTTGACCAAAGCCTGTGCACCAAGTCACATGACTTGACAATCCATCTGCATATACGGACAAAATAAGGGCATGCTCACTGTAAGGTAAAGCAGTGAATTCACTGTTGCCATGTGACTTTCTGAATTGAGAATCCCACATATATCAAGTAGAGGTGAGTTGTCACTGTAATAAAAAAATCGAGCAAAAAATCGAGAAAACCAAAGCCTGTGCACCAAGTCACATGACTTCACAATCCATCTGCATATACGGACAAAATAAGGGCATGCTCACTGTAAGGTAAATCAGTGAATTCACTGTTGCCATGTGACTTTCTGAATTGAGAATCCCACATATATCAATAAGAGATGAGTTGTCACTGTGTATCAAATAATCGAGCAAAATATCGAGAAAACCAAAGCCTGTGCACCAGGTCACATGACATCGCAATGACAAGTCTCTCCACGATTTGACTACTCAATGTTTGAAAAAATGAAGCTTATGTAGGCAATGTTGTGTTTCACTTAGCTATACATCATTCGTTGTTACGACCTACTATTTCTATCAACGGGAAAAGTATGATTATTTGAATTTTTGTTGTCATTTGGAATTATTTTAAAATCAACTTTTGAATATTCAATTTGTAATATTTTGGGAAACATTTACAATCTCAACTTTTGAAATCAACTTTAAAATAATGGTGGATCTTGTGAGTGAAACGCGGGTTAGGTAGGAGTACTTGGCCACCAATGTTTGTGAATATCATCGTGCATTCAAATCTGTCCAGAAAACTGGTACATTCAAATCTGCCTGGAAAACTGGTGTTACACAATAATTTCGGAAGTGTTGTTCTCTGTGGGTATAAATCCGAAAATTAACAAATCAGCGTCATTAGAACTGATTACAATTCTAGTTTCTATACTAAGAGAATCGTCAATTTCTTGAAAAAGGTGTAGAAAACAATCTGTTTGGGTATAATTAATTGTAAATAGTGATTCATCCCAACCAAATCAAGTAAAACCAATTGGGTTTTAAACTTAATTCCCCAACTGGACCAACCACTTGGGTTTGAGCTTGTTTGTCCAGCCCCCGAAGTTTAGTTTTTTGTCAACCCCCCATTTCTTACCAGAGTCATCATTTGTACTGGATTTACAAGAATTGGAAGGTGACTCTTTCTTCTTTCCTGATGGAGATTGAAATTCTTTACGTAGAGGATCCCTATTTAACGAGGCGCAGTTAAGGGAAGCTTTTCATCGAGCTACCTGTTCTGTTTTATGTGTTATTGAAGGCGGTAGTTCGTTTGTCTGAACTTTATTAGTCCCCCAACTGGACCAACCACTTGGCTTTGAGCTTGTTTGTCCAGCCCCCGAAGTTTAGTTTTATGTCAACCCCCCATTCCTTACCAGAGTCATCATTTTTACTAGACTTCCAGGAATTAGAATGCGACTCTTTCTTCTTTCCTGATGGATATTGAAATTCTTTACGTAAAGGATCCGTATTTGACGAGGCCCAGTTACGGGAAGCTTTTCACCGACCTACCTATTCTGTTTTATGTGTTATTGAAGGCGGTAGTTCGTTTCACCGAGTTTAGTTTTCTGTCAACCTCTCATTCATTACCAGAGTCATCATTTTTACTGGACTTTCAGGAATTGGAAGGTGACTCTTTCTTCTTTCCTGATGGAGATTGAAATTCTTTGTAAATTGATCTCTATTTCAGCAGCCCCGGTTAAGGGAAGCTTTTCATCGAGCTACCTGTTCTGTTTTATGTGTTTTAAGTATTCACATAATTGAACATACATTAATCCATTCATTAATCTAGAACATTCATTAACTCATTGCAATTCAATAAAGAAAGTCATGAACTAATAACTGTGTAGTTATAAATGTAGTTATTTCATAAACTTCAAGTTCATAAAACAAATACTTGAAATACATCCGTACGTTAGATGAATAACAACATTGTCTTACACTCCAGTAACGAACATACGACACAACGTACATACAAACATATATGAAAGATAACGGTGTTTGATTTCTTATTCCTCATCTGACATGTAGTAGTTAGAGAGATATTTTTCATTGTTTAAGACATTATTTCGCTCAGTCACTGTCAAATCTCTGTTGCTTGCTTCTGCCATTTTGGTGGCTAGCTGAAGCATGAAATGTCGACATCTTTGCATCAACATTCTGTTGTTCTCCTTCTTAATTCTGCTAACTGCTTTTTCATAGTCACTCACATTTCGTCTAGCCATGGTCAATGAATGACGATGAGGTACCGGTGCCCCAAAGTTACGTAGATCATTATACAATCCTTCTTGCTCCGTTACCCTGAACGCCCATTCTGCTCAGATACTAGCATAATAATCCCGCGGACTCGAGTACTTTTCGCTCTTGTAGTCATAGGTAAATGGAGGTAGCAGCCACACTTTCGGATTTCTTTGCCGGTGTGAACTTCCTGCACCTCTCGAAGACATTGTTGATAAAATAAAAAAATTAATAATAATAGCAATTGTAGATATATTACTATTGTTATGACTTCAACAAACATCATACTGGGGTATTTATAGACATCATAGTGGGGGTTAACTAGAGATGATCTGGTGACGATAATGCATGTTAGGGCACTATGGAATAAGTTATACACGTGATATTATTTTATGTTATTCATTTCATGTAATTTTGAGTACCCGTGACTTTGTGTACCTGTGATGTAGTCACGGACGTAGTTGTTAGATAAAATCATAATTGTAGTGTCACGCCCCACTTTTTTTATTACTCGAAGTATTACCAATTTCATTTACTTAATTCCATTTCAGAGATAACATGCGGAAATAAACTCGTATATTCAACTCGTAGAAGTGAATAACATTGCTCTCATTCGTATGCAAGTAAATACAACATGAGTACACTAAATAAATTGCCCTTGGGCTTACATCATTAAAAGTCAAGAAGAAGGGTATAACCCTTTTACAAAAATGGCATTCCGCCAACACAAAAGAGGCCCCGTGGCCAACAAATAAGAAGATCCAAAACCTTGTAGCACATCCTGGCTATCACCTGAAAAAGATTCAACAACGTGGGATGAACATAAAGTCCAGTAGGGATCTCAACATGATCCTCAACAATAACAACTTACAGATAGCTATGATCATGAACACTAATTCTCATACTAGAATAATAATGTGACAGTTTATACAAAATATATATATATATATATGTATATGAACTTTTCTCGAAAACAACCATTTCATTCAATGCTATAAGCGGTTCACCTTTCTTTCCTTTTCATTACCCATTTTCCCAAACTTTCATGACTAAAACAGTTTTAGAAAAAAAACAATTTCACCAAGCCCATTACTCTTCCCCCATTTTCCGCACTTATAACAAAATGACCTTATTTGAAAACATGTTCACAAATACCCCATTTTCCTTCACACTTTCCAAAATCTCAAAATGGCATTTTAGTTTGTTTCCAATACATTCATATCAACACATGCATGCCTTAAATAAAAGGGAAATAACAAATCATCAATCATGTATATAATCCACAAATGAGGCAACTCGGCCTTTCAAAACTGTAACCATCGCAACCCATAACATACTCAGATACACTGACGATAACAATTAAAACTCCCAAATATCAGTTTTTACTTTCCATTATTTATTCAACTTTTCATTTTTATCAATATGGTTCAGAACCTGGCCAAATTATAACAGCGAACTACACATCACATTAACATTACGTCCAATATCAACAAAACAAATGAGACTAAGGCTCATATCAAAACACTTCATACTTCTCATTTGATACACATTTTAGTGCTGTATCAACAACATATAGAAACACTTCTATAAATCAATAAGCACACATAATAGTGATGCTAATGGAGTCCATCCCCTATCTCCTCCCAAACAAAAGTCCGGTTTAGAGGTCCATCCCCTATCTTCCCCTAAACCTTGGAGTACATCCCCTATCTCCTCCCACACAACACAAATGTATATAAACAATTATCATATACAAATTCAATCAGTCAATACAAAAAAAACATAAATAACAAGTGTAATACATACACATAAACTATTCAATAATGTTTAACCAACACAAGTGTAACGCATACATCACAATTCAACACAACAATGTCATCCTCCACCGATGACCAAGGACAAAACCTCTAGATGCATGTATTTAGTACATCTATTAAAAGACTCAATAATCAAGAGATCACAAGCCCAACAATGACATTAACATGGTAGTTAAAGATACAACCTTCACACATGTGTATCTAACACTCAAAATACAACAACCCAATTCTTATACTTATTTCAGAAATACTTTTCCCATTTCACAAAAAGAAATCCACTTCCTTTTGTTTTCACAAAACCAACTCCATCCCTTTTGTTTCCACAAAACCGATTCCATTCCTTTTGTTTTCACAAAACCAATTTCAAAGATAATAAAGCCATAACTCAATTTAATCCACTACATTCTTTTCAAGCCATTCCAGATTAATTATGCAAATTAAGTCATAATCATTAAATTAGGGTTTTCCTCCCTCTTTCTCAATATTGAACAAAAAAGCTCAATCATTTTACAACAAACAACAATGACCTCATTTAAGACCCAAAACACATAAGTGTTTGCCCCAAGATTAAAACCCCTCTATTAATTTATTAAATCAAATAAAAGTTAGGGTTTCCTCTCCTTTCAACAACAACATGCTAATTAACACACCAATTTGCCCAAACCAAAACTAATGATAATGAACCCAAATTCAAATAACCAACCCAAGGTTCAACCTCATGATTTTTAACAAATCCAACATGATATAATTTTCATGCAATATAAAAACTACCACATGTCTATCTATAGATAAAGTATTGAAAAGAAACAAGGAGAATCCCTACCTCAAATGGAGAGACCTAAAGAAGATGATGAAAATACTCGGATGTGTTCCAACCCACAATTTTTCGGATCAAAATGAAGATCAAGGGAAGCTCCACACTCAATACAAAGGAACTAGGGTAGAAGATCACTAGAACTAGATGTATTTATAGAGAGAAGATGTAGTCTAGAGAGAGAAACTCTCAAGTTATTCATTCAATGAATTTCATTAAATTGATTAATGTATCTCATACATTCATGATACATAATGCATCATCTATATTAATGAATTCATTAGATAGATTAATGTATCTTACATATTCATAATAGATACATAATGCATCTCTAAGATTCATTCATAATAAATCCATCATATTCAATGTATTAGCATTAGTCTTCTATACATTATATATATAGGTATCAATGGTTAGTCACCATCTAATTGATGTACATGTATCTTACTAATGAGATGAATCTAGTATAATCATGCAAAATCTTTGAAAAGTTAGAGAGAGAAAATGGCCCGAAAAAGTGATAAAAAAAAACTATTTTTTCGGATTGATAAACAAACAGGTCCGCTCAAGTGTCAAACCCAAAATCTGGACATCAACCCTTGGTTTCCAAACACAACCAACCTGTTTCAAACCTGCCCAACACGACCCAAGACTCATATACAAAGAGTAAAGGATGGAAATGGGAATAAGACAACAACACATCTACGGAACCGAATTCGGAATACAATTAAACAATGAAGGGAAAACCGGGATTGCTATATGTAGGCCAGAGAATCACAATGCAATCCCTTCATATTCGAGCAGTGAGTTGTCAAATAAAACAAAATGCAGTGAGTTGTCACATCGCCACATGAAACTATTTTGTCATGCTTACTTTTGTAATACAGTAAGTAGTCACTTGGAATTGACGATTTCAGTACATATAGGCATTTTAAAAAAATTATAAATGAAATCAAAAAATGAAACAACGGCTTTAATTTTCTTTGTTTTAAAGTAATATTGTTCATAAACAACTATGAAACAGAGTGCAAGTAAATACAAAACCGTCCAACTCACTTCAACCTACAAAACTATCGTTGTTTTTTTCACCAAAATAATAAAATGGTCACCTGATATGTAAACATGATTGGAACTTTGCAGCCTATATTTTATCTTATTTTCACTTAATGAACTTCACAGTCATCCCATTTTCATTGTTATTACACAACCGTCCATCAGTCGCATTCAACCGCCACTCGGTGTCACACCGATCCGGCACGGACTGGACCCGACCAAACTGTCGGAGGACACGATCAGGGAGATGCCACTCAACCACGTCAAAACAAATGAGTAGCACTCTCGCCATCCATATCTCCTCACCTAGTCGGCAATAGTCTGGGAGCGTATCGAGGACCTCAGCATAAGGCTACCAGATAAACTACAATAACGACAAGTCTATTAAAAATCGGTCATGAACATATACACTCCATATGACAATTAAAATTTAGGTATTTAAATTTGATACCTCGCCGTCTATCATCCGGTCAAGTTGGTCTCTATACACGACGACTACGTGGGTCGATACGACCTCGTGGCCCATGTCAACCCTCTACCGGCTACCTCGAGGTCTGGCCGACAACTGCATGTCTCCCTGGCCGATGGGAACCTCACCAGGAGCAACCAGTTGCCGCCTAGACGGGGCAATGCGAATCAATCTCTCCCACGCCCAAATCTGCAATAGTTTGAACGTAATTACAATACTAATATATGCCATACAATATGAATTGACATGTAATAAAATTCTTACTAACCTGTAGCAAGACAAGGGGTCCTCCGATCTGATTCGCGCCCACCTGAGCTGCTCTACATAGCATCCTATACAAGCATGCCAAAGCCGCGGCGCCCCAGCTATACTGGCCGATCACGTCAATGTCTCTCAATGGTGGCAAGTACATCAACTTGAGCAGGTTCTGTGACTTATCAGGGAGAAGTACCCCTCCAATAAGCCACAGAATATATGCTCGGGCATGCTGCTGTACTAACTCATCTGGAGCATGATCTGGAAGATGGCCCTGAAACTGCTCGGACAGCCACCTCACCCTCACTCTACCTGCCTGTAAGTCTGCAGGTGTAGGTGCTACTCCCAATAACTCAGCACATAGGGCTATCCACTGCTCCCTCGTCAATGATGGGTCAGGTCTAGTAATTGCTCGCCCATCAATCCGTAGGCCGTATAGGACAGATACGTCCTGCAATGTGACGGTGGCCTCACCGGTCGGGAAATGAAATGTATAAGTCTCTGTGCGCCTGTAGACGTCCCCGAACGCCCCGGGAGGGTGAGTCCCGTTCTGTTCATTTTGGGTTCACAATAGTTCAGGACTCAAATGTCACGGTTTTTAATCTGAACCAAAGAGTCCAAATCTGGCAAATCGATTTTGAAAACAGATTTTTTTGAAAGAAGTGCCAAACATGGATTGCTTCGCCAGATACAGAGTCGCCACCTAAATATTTTATTTTTGGGAAATTTAGGAAACCCTGACTCGTGCCTAAGGCCACGTGTCCGTCATCACCAAAGTTGCCTCGGCTCGGGAACTTGGGTACCATTGGGGAAGGTCACTTCGTGAGCACCCCCGCTCGCCCGATCAAAGATCGGCCTCTACTAACCATGATATCGAGTTTTGAAAACATTATGCATTCTTATTCCGGTTATTAGCCTAGATTTACTATGTGATGCGCACAGCATACAAGTATAGACTGGATCGCTTGAATTGGAACAAAACATTTCATGTTTGTTTTTGAAAGATGGTTTGCTACTCGCAAGTAGGCTTAAAATGCAGATTTTGCCACCCTCAGGTGGGCTTTAGAAAAGATAGTTTTGCCACTATCTAGTGGGCTTAAAACTCACAGTTAATGCATTGTTCCAGTCCAAATAACCCAACCTTCACCCACAGGCATTCAGGCAGTTATATCACATAAGCAAATAGCCTCATGGTAAGCATACTATCATGGCAGTCACTCACACACATGCAAGGATGCTAAAGCGTAAAAACTCACCGAGTACTCCAAGCCAAAACAGAAACTATGTTAGAAATCCATACATGATCCTAACTATACAGAAATGCCTAATGCAACACATGCAATAATGCAACTAAGATAGGCCCGGCTATTCTAAACATGGCATATGGAATGCTACAGCTAACAAGTATTCAACTTGGAATTGAAATACAATGCAGTGAGTTATGATGCGCCGAGCCTGGTGCATGCAAGACAGATGAATGAATGCAAACATGCTATCATACTGTATGCTAATTGAAACATGCCCTAAACTAACCATCATAAGCTGGTAAATAAAAGGGAGAAAGACGTGGGGTTGGAAGACATACATCACACGCACGCACACTTATTACAATTGTGCCCTCGCTCGGAGGGTCCGAATAAATAATATACAGTCCCAAATGAATAATACAGTCCGAATAAGAACAAAACCCTAATTAATTAACAAATTAATCTAAGAAAGCAGTAAATTAACATGTAAGCTAGCGATTGCCTCGACTCTGCTCCGGATGATGAATGATGCATGTTCGGGTTGCCTTGCGCGGAAATCCATTGCGATGCCCCAATTAGCCTCTGTTTGCAATTAATGCCGGAATATTGCGCGAAGTTCTAAAAGACTGCCGGTTTCTGATTTGCTGCAACAGAGAGCAAGAAAGGGGCATGGCAATGTATTTTCACATATGTATGTTTGACTACTCTTCAGGGAGTGTAGTCCTCGATCCTCGTGCCACCAATCACGCATCTCGATGCATGATGGCCGAGGAGTCGATTTGCACGACTTAATATGAAATGAATGCACACATAAACACAACAAAGCCTAGACTCCATCATGAATAATCCAGAGTGTCGGCGACAGGGAATTGAGACACGTTCCGTCACTCGGAGTACGAAACGTCCCTCGTTTCCCGTGCTCGGGCTAACTCCTATCCCAAACACGATGCAATATGCATGACATGAATGAATGCAATCCTAACATGCAACCTAGCATACACAATGCTATGAAATGGCATACATAATGCACGATGTAACATGGCATACACGATGCTCTAACATACAGCCTAGCATACGCAATGCTATGAAATGAAATGGCATACACAATGCATAATGGACTTACACCAACATGAGTGGACCTCAGCCACACTCACATTAGTGGCCATGAGATGAAAATGAGACACTCGAGATGCGTGCACACATGCACGCAAACCGAGGACCGATCCTAAGGCACAAATGCCACTCTAACAAGGCATGGCAAGGCATGAAATATGGCATACAAACATGCAAGTTCCAATACTGAAATATGATGCAAAATGATCCTGAAACATGGATAAATGGCACCCGATGCATGGAATGGTCCCGAAACACAAAACTAAGCACATGTATTGACCTATAGCTATACAAAGCATGCATTATTTGATCATGAAGCATAAAGACAGAACCAAGGCAGTCCCAAAACATGAACATTTCTAGTTCAAAGCATGGCCAAAAGATGCTAGCAAGATAGACTAAAATAGCATGCAACTTTGACTAGCAAACATGGATTACATGGCATGTACATGAAGCAGGTTAGAACTCATCAAACCAGCAAAAATCAGTGAATAAAACATGCCAAAAAAATGCCCAAATAACCTCTGAAATGCAGCCAACAAATGCACAAATGATGGGTTCCTTTAGAGGGTATACAAAGGGGTTATTAAGCACATGCATCAAGGACACTTAGCATAGCCAAATCAACTATGAAAATCAAATATGATAGTCCTAAAACTCATCAAATTGGCCCTGAAATCAGTCAACTAAGCATGCAAGATAGGGCCTCTTTGGAAGGCCAAAATGATCATCAAACAAAACAAGGTGAGAGGGGGTCACCCCCCTCTGATTTTGGGACTCAAAACAGTGTATTAGCCACTGAAATACATTCAGTGGCTAGAAGGCCAAACAAAGCATGCAACAAGGGCTTAGTTGTAAGGCTCAAAATAAGAGGCAATCAAGCATATAAGGGAGCATGTGACCTCAAACAAAAGAATGCCCCTAATAAAACATCAAGAGGGCCTTAAAAAAAGACTTTTTTCAGTTTAGGTCGAGGTCCAAAAAGGCTCACAAGAAAGGCTAATTTATCATGCAAAAATGGCCCTAAAAGAGGGATTAAACAAACAGGACAGCAAGAGGCCTCAAACAGAAAAGAGCCCTTCAACAAAATTGAATAAGGTCTCAAAATGAGACTACTTCAGTTCATGACAAGTCTTGAATATGCTCACAAGTAAGGCCAAAATATGATGCAAAAATAGCCCCAAAAGAGAGATAGCAAGCAAGAGGCAGTAGCTGGCCTCAAACAGTGAAGAGCCCTTCAACAAATTTGAAGAGGGGCTCAAAATAAAGCACTTTACAATTTTTCTTGAAGCCCAGAAATGCTCACAAGTTAGGCTAATATACTATGCAAGAAAAGGGCCAAAAGAGAGATAAAAGGGAAAGGGACAGCAGATGGCCTCAAACAGAGAAAGACTCTGGATCAAACATGAAGATGAGCTCAAAATAAGACTATTTTCAGTTCGGGTCGGAGCCCAAAAATGCTTTCAAGTATGGCTTATAGATGAAGCAAGAAAAGACTAGAAAAGGGAAAAAAAGGACTCACCCTTATAGAACCAAACTTCAGTAGCTTTTGGACCAAGAAGAGGAGCTCCTAGCCTCTAAAAATCATCCTCAAAGTGTTGGAATGGAGGATGGAGGTGTGGTGCTATGGGTTGTAGGGTAAATGGTGCAAAACAAGGATGTTTTGAGGTTTGGAAGAGAGAGAGAGGGAGAGTTGTATGCAAGGCTCCCAAACAATTTTTTGTAACCCTTCAAAATAGAGGTGGGGGTGCTGGTTATATAGGGAGAGGAGAGGAGTGGAGGAAAGGGGGGGAAAACCAAATTCAAATTTCCCCCCCAAAAGGGCAGATCCCCGGGCAGGGGTTTGGGTCAAAACAGAGGGTACAGCTGTAAGGAACCAGGAGAGAGGAATTTGGCCAGCCAGGTTCAGGAGGTTCAGGAGGTTCAGGTGGCTGGCCGGCCATGGTCAAAAGGGTCAACCTCAATTAGTAGCCGGCCACCCCAAAAAGGTGGCCTCCCATGTGTGTACAACACAGCTATGTGGAGAAAAACCAGAAAATGTAACCCAAGAGAGAGAAAAACCAACTTTTTAGAGGGGTTCAAAAGGATCAGGAAGAGTTGATGGCCGGCCTGTCCATATTGGTGGCCTTCCAGGTGTGTACAACACAATGGTATGGTGGAAAGTCAGAAAAAGTGGCCCGGGGAATGGAAAAAGTCAGCTTTCTAGTGAAAAAAACGGGCGATAAAGAGCGATGAAGGAATAAAACTGGTCTTTTTAGAACAATTGCTGGCCTCCCACCTTCCTACAACCTTTCTAACAATGAAAATGAGGTCTCTGCCAAAAATGAACCGAAACCGATGCAAAACGAAGGTTCGGGGGCCAAAACACGCGGCCCGGGGCCCCGAAAACTGACTGTTAAGCGCCGGAGGTGGCGTTTGACCACGAAGTTGGTCTCTCGAGCCACAGTGTCCCTCAAAAGGGGGGAAATAAGGTGCATGCCAAAAACCGGAGCAAACGGAGGTGGTTAAGCGGTCCCGAACCGAGGCACACGGCCGACGGCTCCGAAAACCGGGAACCAGGCTCCAAACGGGAAAAATGGCCTACGACCATGAAACGTAGCCTACGGCCACTGAGAGATGGTCTATGAGATCTCTCCCTCCCTTCGGGAAGAGAAAACGAAGAAAACAGGGCCTGGTTCGCAAATCGAGGTAAAACACAAAAGAGTCC
>JAXFYN010000747.1:0-107623 GCA_036172215.1 Camellia granthamiana | reverse complement strand
AGCTCGAAAAGGGGACACCCTGTTTATGTTGGCAAGAGATAACATCTGCATGTGAAAACCACATGTACTGCTTGGACTGTCATTCTAACTTGAAGCAGGCTTACACTTGAGGTAGAGGCACACTCATACTTCGGTAGCATTAACAAGGCCTGAGGAGGTGCATATGGAATGCAATCTCGGAATTTTCTGAAGGTGAAACACACTCAGATGCTCAAAATTTTCCCCATTTTCTTTTGCTTTGTAGTCTGGAACCTATATAGCTTCAGATAGGTCATGGTTTTTACTATTCTCATATGACCTGGGTTGAACCCTGCGGTTTTATGAAAGAACAAATTCTGTTTCGCACAAATGTGGAGAATGGCACGGTACTCTGAGCACAACGATTTTTTGAAAGTGAAATGAGAAAAGGGTTCTCAATCGGGTATTGAGCCTACAACTGCCCACAGCCAAAACGACTCAACAACGGGAAACAGAAGGTAGAACAACCTAAACACAACTCAACAAAGGAAAAACAAGGTAAAACAACCTAAACACAACTCAACAAAGGAAAAACAAGGTAAAACAACCTAAACACATCTATTGACACTCAAACGACTCAAAACAAGAATCGAAACAAACAAAACACACAAACGCAACACTCAACTGTGTTATAAAGGTAAGAGACCTCTCGGTGCACAAGGAGCCAGTTTCTCCGGGTATTATTTCCCACCCTTTCTCATTTGTGATTCTCACATCACTCTGGCACTCAATCTCTATTTTTCTGAAAAAGCCATTTTCTCACTTTTTCTCTCACCGCACATCTCTTTATTCTTCAACCTCTCATTTTTCATCCCTCCCCAGGGTGGTTGACGGATAAACAGGAAGTTGCGGGCTCCTGCCCCTAGCATTCTGCTAGATTCTCTTCTTCTGCTCACAACAGTGACCTTTCCCACAGAGAGGTTGCGCTACAACTGGGTGTGTAGCAAATCTGCAGCTGATATCGACTGACGATGTTCTGTTGGAGAGTTTGGACATGATCAAATGTGTCCAGACAAGGGAGTGGAATATCTTAATCCATTCCAATTCATGCTTCGCACTTGGCTTGATACCTCGTTGCTTGGAGGATGTTGAGAGCTTTCAGCCCTTTGTTGTTAGCTTCAGTTATGCCCTTTTCTGGCAGGTAGAGTGCCCTTTCTGGCAAGTAGAGTGCCCTTTTCTGGAAAGTATGTTGACAACGGGGAAAAGACAGAACACCTGACTCAACTGTGCCCCTAGTTCATTATTTTGACCATTTTTTTGTTTTTTCTTTCTACTAAAACAAAGTTGAGCAATATGAGGGTTAGATTAACACACTTGTTCGATTTTCTGATTTGAAATCATGCAAGTTAGGTTATGAGCACTGAAAATTTTCCTTTTTGGGTCCAAGAAATGGTCCAGTTTTGGAAAAGTGGAATAATTTTCGAGAGAATTAGTCAACCTCAGTAAAAATTCTCAAAACTGTTTTGCAAACGGCCACTGCTCAACGAGCACGGAACCTACTCTCGAGATGCACAACCTCAGATCCGAAGGAGAATTGCCCCTTGTCTGAACGGTACTGCATGGCAACGGAAAGTTGCCCCTTGTTTGAATGGCACCGCAGCGCGCTGTATGGCAACGGAAAGTTGCCCCTTGTTTGAATAGCACCGCAGCACACTGTAACTGGTTTTCAAGGTGACGATCACAACCGAGCTCTCGGATATAGAGAGGACAAAGATGACCAGAACCATCACATGAACACAGTCGAATTTGAAGTGTTTTACGGCTGGACTTCATAATGATGTTGCCTACATATCCCAAAGATGGGAATCAAGCCTTACGTAGTTCGAGGGTAAGGTACACTCGGGTATTAACCTTTCCTTTTGTTCTCTAACTTTTGCCAAGGCCGCCCTTCCTGGTTTTCAACCTTGCGAGCTTTGTTTTTCTTTTCTTTCCGATTCTTTTCATTTCTTTTCTTCTTTTTTCTTTTTCATCTTTTCTTTTCATTTTCTTCATTTTTCTTCTTTTCTTTTTTTCATTCTTTGCATTTTTATTTTTATTTTTTTTCTTTTTCTTCTTTTTCTTGCTCTAACTTTTACCTGGGTCGCCCTTCCGGGTTTTCGGCCCAGCGAGCCTCTCAAGGGTAAAAGTGTAGCTTTGTCCATGTCAAATGGTTTTGAGATCCTGAAGTCATCTGAATCCAGGAGAATGGCTACTGTTCGCTGACGATGCAGGAGTCCATTCAATGGGGGGCTGAATTTGCCCCTAGTGTTGTGGATAGGAACTCGGTTATCCTTCAGCAATACTTTCTTCTTTCCTCCTTCTGGGATTTGGCATTCTTGCCAGTCTTCCCTGGTTTGTAGAAAAGACTCATCTTTGACTCTTCGAGCGCATCTAACATTTTTGCCCCTAGTTCAAGGGCTACTTTTGATCTAGCTTCGCAAGCTTCTTTTGACGACGTCCGACCTTCTTGATCTGACTTTTTTGCCCCTAGTTCAAGGGCTGCTTCTGATCTGGCCACACAGGCCTCACGTTGTGGTTGACCGTTGAACATTCTGAATCCCAGTTCAAGGTTTGAAAGTGAGGGGTCGAGTCTCGAGGTTGAGAGCGATCCTAGGCTGCACAATCTCAAGAGCGATTCCACACAGGTCTTCGCAGGACCGCGCAAAACATTTTTTGAAATCTTTTAAGAAAGCGACAAATCGCTCGCGCTGAAGACAGTGCGGAACCAATCTGGATCAAGCCAGGATCCTTCCCAGTACTCACACTAACAAGCATGATCTCATTCATTAAGGGCTTAGCATGCCTCTCTTTCTCTCACTTGATCAAATTTTTGCAAATCCCGAGGAATTCCTTCCTCTTTGTTTTCAACACATTATTCGAAAAGTTTCAAAAAACTTAGGTCAATACAATGACTTAAAGGCACAAAAGAGCAAGTGAAATGCACTGCCATTTCATTCAAACTTCTGGCACAACTGGCGCAAGGCAGAAGCAAACACAAGAGTGTGAAAATCACTGCTGTTTCATTCAGATCTGTTGGCATAACTGGCTCCAAGACAGAAACAGACTCAAAAGAAAGCAAAAAGACAAACACAAAACAAGATGGTGATGTCCGAGGTAACACCCCCGGAATCACCCGACTCCAACGCAACAGGACTGACTCGATACAACAAGACAGACTCGACTAACTTAGTACAAAAAGACTGACTATATACAAAACAACAAAACTGACCCAATACCCAAGTCAGAAAGTACAAAAACTAGTATTTGCATATTGCTCAAAAATAGTGCATGCCATTCCCACGTCTGGAGTAAACCGAGCGCCACCCGCAGCTGGTTCATCCCTCGATCACATGGTCACATTATCCCCCAAGTTCACCGATCCAGTGCCGATAGACTTTGCCGAGCTTGGCGCGGCAATGACCCCGTTGTCAATCAAATCTTACACTTCGTGGCGAAGACAAAAGCAATTGTCGGTGCCATGACCGGTTTGTTGATGGAAGGCACAGTACTGGGCAACATCATACGTAGCCGGAAGAGGATTCGGGAGAGGCCGAGGCTCAAGGGGTTTGAGATGGCCTTGTCCAACAAGGATTTTGAGAGCTTTGGACAAAGGCATATAGAGGGCATGGAAGACCCTCTGACCTCGGGGTTGGTACTTCAAAGTTTCTAGATTTTTGCTAGACGCACCAGCAAAGGGATTGGCAGGTGCTGGCCTAGTTTGTCGATCTCTTCCGAGTGCAGGATTAGAGCTCAAAAGATCGTTTCTGGTACGATGACCCTTCTCCCGATTTTCCCCTTGCTTCGAACTGCTCTCATTCTGATTGACGAAAGTATCCTCCACAATCTTTGCAACAACTGCGAGCACTTGCTGTTTGTTTAGCCCTTCTACTTTCAAAGCCTCCACAGCCCACAGAAGGTGTTCATGGGGATCAATGCCTGCCCCTACCTTGTTCTTACCACTGGCCTCCACTTTGCCAAGGGATTGGCCTTTTTCCAATACAACCTGTCCCAAGATTGGGGAGCTTTTTGTCATGAAATTCCGGGTATGTGGTGTGGTCGATGACGGAGCCGATATCCCAAAGGCTAAATCTGCCACAGTTCTCTGAAGATCTTCGATTATTCTCATGAGCTCAGAAGTAGTGGGCTCACGGGTTTGAGATGATTGGGGTCCAGGTGCATCCATCATGCATAAGTCCATGCTGACTGGAATGAACAATTCCGGTTTGGGTAAATGGGTTGGAGTGATGTATACGCTGGGGTCGTAAGGGACAGCCAGTGTGTGGATTAGGTTGAGATGTGGATGAGGTACTTGGTCATTGGGGTCCGAAGGTAGAGCTATCGTCCGGTTGTCGATGAGATTTTGGACCTCATGACGAAGGCGGTAGCAACGGTCGGTGCCATGACTGCGCTGCTGATGGTACATACAGTACTTGGGGGGTTATGTCTAGCTGGGAGTGGGTCAGGCAGAGGTTGAGGATCGAGGGGTTTGAGATACCCTCTTTCCATCAAGACTTTTAGTGCGCTAGTCAGGCTCATATAGAGGGGGGTGAAAGTTCTGCCCTGAGCTCGGGCTGGGTCAGTGGTTTGTAGGCTTGGATTGGCAAAAGGGTCGGCTGTGGTAACTGTATTGATTTCAGTGGGTTTGGGAATAATGCTACTACTAGCATTGGTACTCCCTGAAATCGCCCTCCTTGTCGGTTCACTTGTTCTGGGAATGATCCCATTGTTGAACGCATTCTCGACCTGAACCCCCAGTTCATGCAAACTTTTGAAAGTGGATAGTGGAGCGACTATCAACTTTTGCAACATATCATGCTCGAGGTTTCACACCATCATCTGCACTTGATCCCTCTCGGAAGGCCGATCTGTCATCTGTGCTGCCTTTGCTCTCCATCTTGCAACAAATTCTACGAAAGGCTCTGTTGGGTTCTAGCGGGTTGTTTCAAGCTCTTGCATGGTCATTTCAACTTGGGTATTGTAAGAATATTGATCGATAAAGGCCTCAGTGAACTCTTCCCAGTTCTACTTCACTGGATTCTCCAACTTGGCATACCAAGCGGCTGCTACACCTGATAGGGTTCTTCCATACAGAGATAGTTTCTGTGGCTGAGTCAGACCCATCGGCTTCAGGACATCCAAGAAAAGCCGGATATGTACCATAGGATCTCCAGACCAGTCGAAATGGTCAATATGTGGCATTTTGAATCTGTCTGGGAGCCGTACGGCAGCCTCGGTGTATCCATCCTCAATGTCGGGAATGGAATTAAGGCCCTGTACCTTTTTGAATTGCTTCTCAAGATTCGTAATTTTCATTGCAGTCGAATTGAACTCATTAACATGAAAGGGTTGAAGCCTCTCAGTAGGTTGCACCAGGGGTGTGGAAACTCGAGCTTGAGCCAACCCTTCTTGGGGATCCGGATCATGCAAATCTTCAGCTAGCGGAAGTGGATCAAAGTTCGGCTAGGGTCCTGAGGCTGGATGTGCGGTAGATGCCCTAGATGGGCATTGTGTTTCAGCATTGGTCTCATCCTGCATGGCAATTCCCTGATTTAACGCTGATATCACGACCACAAATTCTTCCGAACCCTATGCCATCACGGGTCTGCTGATGATGTGACTGGTGACTGTCGGATTAGATGAACTAATGAACCCTGTCTGGCCCTTCTTTGCCTTACCACTGGCGAAGGAAAACTGGTTGCCCTTGAACTGAATCTCTGACCTGACAAAGTCTATCAACACAAGTCCAATGCACCCGGGGGATATTGGAGCCTTCTGAAGCTATGGTTCCACGACTACCTTGCAAAAGAGAAAACAGACAGCATCTCAGCTTGATTTCACCAAAACAGGTATAAGCATAGCTGAACGACTGTGCTCTCTACTGAATTCTGCCCAAAACTCTGCCAGTAAACTGCTACCCTCAGGTAAAACTGATTCCCCTAAATACTGATGCCCGCAGGCCTGATACCCAGACTTGCAAACTGATACATGCGTTCCTGTAGAGGCACACTCTAAAACCGCATATCAAGCAAATGAGAGCCAAAAACACCCCTATGGAGGGATAGGGTTTCCCTGTCCTATTTTGTCTGGAGCTAGGGTTTCACTACGCACGCAGCGATTTCAAACAACCTATAATCGGGTAAGCAACCTGTCCTAGCTTGGAATAGTCGCTACGGATTCCGAATATGCACTAGGTCGAATGGTCAAAAGGGTGCCCCGGTAAAAACCGGGGTTTGTGTTCCCATTATAGCAGAGCCCGTAACCGGTCAGCCTTATGGTACGCTTCTTAAAACGAGCCACCGGCAAACTGTTCAGGAATAGCAGATGGCAAACACGGTGTCATAGGCGCACCAATGCAAACGCAATGCAAAGAAACACATAAGTGTAGTCAAAACAAGATATCATGAGTTCGAGTCAAGTTCTCTAAGTCCCCAACAGAGTCGCCAGAAACTGTAGACGTCCCCGAACATCCCGGGAGGGAATCCCGTTTTGTTCATTGGGCTGACTACAGTTCGGACTCAAATGTCACGATTCTGAATCTAATCTCGCAAAGTGCAATGCAAGATCGATAAATCACCAAAGAGTCCAAATCCGGCAAATCGCTTTGAAAAACAGATTTTTAGAAAGAAGTGCCAAACATGGACTGCATTTCCAGATACAGAGTCGCCACCTAAATATTTTATTTTGGGAGAATTTAGGAAACCCTGACTCGTTGCCTAAGGCCACGTGTCCGTCATCACCAAAGTTGCCTCGGCTTGGGAACTTGGGTACGATTGGGGAAGGTCACTTCGTGAGCACCCCCGTTCGCCCGATCAAAGATCGGCCACTACTAAACATGATATCGAGTTTTTGAAAACACATGTGCTCTTATTCCGGTTTATTAGCCTAGAATTACTATGTGATGCGCACAGCATACAGGTATAGACTGGATTGCCTAAGTTGGAACAAAGCATCGCATATCCGTTTGTTTTGAAAATGGATTGAAGTTTGCTACTCGCAAGTAGGCTAAAACACGGGTTTCGACGAATTATTCCAACTCAAGCAACCCAACCTTCACCCACAGGCATTCAGGCAGTTATATCACATAAGCACATAGCCTCATGGTAAGCATGCTATCATGGCAGTCACTCACACAGATGCAAGGATGTTAAAGCATAAACACTTACCGAGTACGCCGAGCCAAAGAAAGAAGCTAATTAAAAATCGTGCATGAATCCTAACTACGCTAAGAATGCCTAATGTAACACATGCAAAAATGCAACTACAATAGGCTCGGCTATTCTAAGATGTATATGAGATGCAACAATCGATACATGTATTCAACTTGGAATTGAAATACAATGCAGTTAGCATGATGCGCCGAGCCCGGTGCATGCAATACAGATGAATGAATGCAAACATGCGAACATATATATGCTAATTGAAACATGCCCTAAAACTAACCATCATAAGCTGGTAAATAAAAGGGAGAAAGACGTGGGGTTGGAAGACATGCATCACACACACGCACACTTATTACAAAGTTGCGCCCTCTCGACGGAGGGTCCGAATGAATAATACACAACCAACTAGCTAATCTAAGCTAATTAAACTAATTATTACACAACCCAAATGAATAATGAATTGCAGCTAAATATTACACAACATTAATTAATTAACAAATTAAACTAAGGAAGCAAATAAATTAGCATGCAAGCTACATGAAATGGACTACCTCAGCCCTGTTCCGAATGATAGGGATGCATGCATGCTCAAGTCGCCTTGTCGGGAAATCCATCGCGATACCCCGATTTGCTTCTGTTTGCAACTGGTCCTAGAACACTGTGCAAAGCTCCAGAAGGCTGCTGACCAGTTTTTGCTACTGGTTTCCGGTTTGCTGCAACAAAGAGCGAGAAAGGGGCATGGCAAAGTATTTTCAACATATGTGTGCATGACCACTCTCCCCCATCATTGCACAAGCTCCAGAGAGTGTAGTCCTCGATCCTCGTGCCACCAATCACGCATCTCAATGCATGATGGCCGAGGAGTCGGACTGCACGACTCGATGTAAAATGAATGTACATATAAACACAACAAGGCCTAAACTCCATCGTGGGTAATCCGGAGTGTCGGCAACCGAGAATCGAGGCACGTTTCGTCACTTGGAGTACGAAACGTCCCTCATTTCCCGTGTTTGGACTAAACCCTACTCCAAACACAATGCAATACACATGGCATGCATGAATACAACTCTAACATGCGACCTAAACATAATGCCACTAAATGATGCAAACATGCAAATGATGACATGCAAACATGCTACTAGCATACACAATGCTATGAAATAATCAATGGCAAACTCAATGCACATGACGCTATATGGCATACATAACGCACATATGACGATGGACATACACAAAGGCATAATCAAGGCATGCACAATGCGACGATCAAGCATGCGACAACATGGACATGGCATACACAATGCAAGATGGACTTAAACTAAAATGAATGGGCCTCAGCCACACTCAAATCAGTGGCCAAACATGATGGAATTAGGCAACAAAAACACATGCAAACATGCACCAATGCAAGAGACCAAACCTAAGGCACCGAATGGAACTCTATCAAAACATGGCAAGGGATGAAATATGGCATACAATCACACATTTTCCATCTCTGAAATTACATGTAAGATGGTCCCCGAATCATGCAAACACCTCACACGATGCATGCTAGATGGCCCGAATACCGAAACTAGTGAAGCACATTACACTAGAGGTACACAAAGCAATGCACAAAAGGCAAAACCAGCCCCAAACAGACCCTCGGCAGGTCCAAGACAGTGGGAAAATGGTCTAAAATGATGGCTCGAAAGGCATAGAAATGAAGCTCATGCAATGGTCCAAAAACGAGGCATTTATGCACAACTCTCAAACGCATTTAAAGAGTGGAAAACATGGGAATATGGCATACATATAAGCTCTGAAATATGATGCACAATGGCCCCAAAACATGGAAACACCTCAACATAAGCATGCAATAGGCTTCAAAACTCAAAACTAGGCAAGGGTATTGCACTACAACCATGCATAGCAAGCATCATTCGACCATGAGGCATAAAAACAGAGCTAAGGCAGTCCAAAACATGCACAAAATCAGTTTAAGGCATGGCCAAAAAGTACTAGAATCAAGGGCCAAAATAGCATGCAATATAAGCTAGTAAAGAGGGTTTATACTACAAGCATATGAGGCATTCAAGGGGTCACTAAACCAGCAAAACTCAGAGGTATGACATGCCAAATAAAGCCCAAAAAAACACTGAAACGTGATCTATAAGAATGATAGGCTCCTTTGATAGGCTATGAATGAGATTACTCTACACATGCAAGATGGACACCCAAAATGGAAAAATGGGCTCTGGACAGAGCCTATTCAGGTCCTAAAACTCACTAAAAAGGGCCTGAAACAAGGCTTGGAAGCATGCAAATAAGGGCTCATTTGATAGGCCAAATGTGCTAGTAAACAAGACAAGGGGTGAGAGGGTCACCCCTCTCTGATTTTGGTGCTCAAAACAGCATGCTAGCTACTGAAAATCCACTGGATTTCAATGGCTAAGAGACCAAACAAAGGTCAATGCAAAGGCCCTAAGGCATGGCTCAAAATAAAATGAAATGAAGCATACAAGGGGGTAGATGACCCCCAACAGAAAAATGGTCTTAAACAAACATGTTAAGGACCTCAAAACAAGACTTTTTTCAGTTTATGACAAAGCCCAAATATGCTTGCAAGTATGGCTAAAAGATGGAGCAAAATAAAGTTTAAAAAGGGAGAATGAGTGTTACCCTTGAAGCTCAAGAAGACCAGCAACCTCTGGACCCAAACTCAACCTTTTACTTCTGAAAATGGCCTCCAAGAAACTTAGACCAATGGTGGAAGGGTTTGGCTGTGGAGTTGTATGCAAAAGGGTCAAGAACTTCACACTTTAGGGCTCAAAGGGAGAGATACAAAGAGAGATATATAATTTTCCTTCCAACAAAATCTCAACCCTCTACAAGGAAGGGGAGGCCTCCCTTGATAGACAAATAGGTCTAAAGCTTCTCCAAGAAGCTTCAAACCAAGGGCAAACATCCTCCATACACGTGTATGGAGGATTCAGTCTGTGCCCTCCAACTGGCACAGCTGGAATCAACTAACAGAGACAAAACTGAGGGAGGCAAGCTGACCAGTTCAAGGGGTTGGCCGACCACTTGCCCTGGTCAGCCAACTAGGTCAAAAGGGTCAGATGGTCGACCAGCTACTTTTTGTGGTCGGCCAGAAAGAAAGGTGGCCGGAGGGTGGTCTCCAAGGCCAAAAAGTGGTCGGCTAGTGTCCAAAATGAAGCCCCAGAAGTTAGCTTTCCAATGGAACCAACCTTGCATCAAAATTCTAACTGTGGAAAAAGTTATGCATGTTTTGGTGAAGCCGCGCAGATTCGGTCCAACCGGATTGATGCCATACTTCAACCAACCATATCTCCCCCGTCCGGACTTGGCTTTAGGAGATTCTTGAGTGCAAAATGAAGCCCCAGAAGTAAGATTTCCAATGGTGGTGGCCTCATAGCTAAAATCCAAGTGTATGGACAGAGAGGCGTGATTTAGCAAGGACCACTCGGCTCTCTCTCTTAGCGATTCAAACCCACCTTCTTCTTCAACTTGGTTTCTTCCCTTTTCTCCAATTTTCCTCAACTCCAAACCCCTAAACAAGGTGTTTTGAAAGATTTTTCAAAGATTTCAACTCTCTTTCATTCATTTCCACTTCGTCCTTGCTCGGTTTACCGAAAAACGCAACATTTAACGAAATGCGAGCGTCGGAGCATCGTAGGAACTTTATTTTCAAAACATTTTGAAAAAGAGAGTTTCAAGGTCTAAAATCTTTCGATCAAGATTGTTTTGGTCCAAAAGGGGTATGAAGTTGAGATTTGACTCTCTCCTTGCCGAAAAAACTGAACCTTTGCCTTGCATACCTTCATCACTTGAGATGGTTCGTGCCTATACATTGAACGTGATAATTCTCTTAATCAATGCTTCGAACTTGTAGTTGCAAAGTATTATTTAGTTCGAACCGTAACATAATTGATTTTCAAATTGAAACCTTATTTATGTAACTAATGGTGAATTCATTACCCTAGGTTTTTCCACAATCAGTAATTTCAATTTCACTTTTAATCGCTAGTTTAATCGCTTCGTTTAATTTAATTATCATTAGGTTATGAACAACTATATCTTTCGTCAGAATTAACTTAGGAATTTAACAATTAAATTAGTTTAATTTCACAATTGTCCCTGTGGATCGATACTTGGACTTGCCATTATTCTAAGGAATTTGTTACAATTTAGAGTTTATTTTTGGTGTGGGAAACGGCCCAACACACAATTCTTCAAATGTTTCGACAACTCCGTCTTCAATATAATACTCCTCTTCACGTAACATGAAACGTCATGAGTTTGGAATGCCAAGTAATACACACACACCCTAAACCCTTAACTAATACAAATAAATAGGTACAATGCATAACAGGATATAACACTTAGAACAATAACAATATTATGATAATAGTGCTAACATAGCAAAAAGTTAGTATAATAACTAGAATCTCCAAAAGAGATTTATTTTCCCAACCACAAGAATGGACTCAGATTATTCGGTACGCCTTCTTTTGCTGCTTTGTAGACTTTACCTCGAATACCTATTACAGTTATCTACTGTGCAGCATTAACCGAGGATCTCAAAAGAGATGGTTAAAAACATAGGTCAACACTCAGAATTTCCTTGACTGGACCCAACCTTATCCCTCTGAAAAACAAGATCCTGCGTAGAGTCCGAATACAATCTAGCCATTCTACGGCTACAAAACAACCATTTGTTTCCCGAGACTTAACTCATTAGTTACATACTTCATGACATTTTATTTCATAAATGACAATTTCAAAGTTCAATTCAAGCAATACAAGTAAGTATCGACCATTACCACCCCATTATGATTCCCTTTTATTATAAAGGTTATGATACAAGTTAACCACAATCAATTACCACTAAAATTAAACATGTGACAGGTATATGTAAAGAAATATAACACATAAGGATATATATGACACTACAAGAAAAGAGGGCAAAAAACACGGAAGTATTCGCGACAGCGCGATCCCCGTCGCCAAAAATGGTTTTTTGCGACGGCAAAATTAACCGTCGCAAAAAAGAGCTTTAGCGACGGCGTTTAACCGTCGGTAATAAAACTGCACGGTCGGGTATTAAAAGGAGGAACTATTAGCGACGGCGTGTTGAACCGTCGGGAAAAAAAACATGTTTGAGATGGCAAAAGCTTGCTGTCGCAAATACTCGACCATTTGCGACGGCGTTTTGTCCGTCGCGAAAAAAGGTTTATGAAAACGGCGTCGTTTATGGATAATTTTGTACCATTTGCGACGGTGTAAACCTTCCCGTCGCAAAAAGTAAAAACCAAGTTTCCCCCCACTTCCCTTTCATCTTGCTGCTCAGTTCGATCTCCAAATCCCTAAAATTGTTTTGAAGCACGAAATCCCTAAATCCCCAAACCAGCGACGAGCGACAGGCGACGGGCGACGAACGGCGAAGGGCTGGCGGTGGTGCTTCGACGGCGACAGCTACCTCAGGTATGCTGTCTCTCTCTCTTTCTCTCTCTCTCTCTCTCTCTCTCTGTATATATATATATATATGTATGTATGTATGTATTAGCTGTTCAAAAAAAAAACAATATACATGAATATAAATTATTTTTCATATATATGTATGTATGTTGTCCAAAAAGTTTCATTATATATGAAAAATATGTATGAAAAACTTTAACATGTATGAAAAATATGTATGAAAAATATATATGTATGAAAAAAATATGTATGAAAAGTTTCATTATGTATGAAAAATATGCTGTCCAAAAAAAATATATATGAAAAATATGTAAAATGTAATTATTTTTTTTCTTCCAAACAGAGAAAAACTTTAACAGAATGAACAATGTTTAGACATAAATGTAAAATCTTTAGATTGCCTGTATGTATCCTAGGTGAGATGAAATTAGCATTCTTCACCGATGTTAATATTCAATCAGACGACCCACTAAACAAAAACAAATTCAATATGCGAGTACTTTTTTTTTTTTTTTTTTCTCATTTTCATCCTAGCTTAATCAATGACATAAGGTCCAGGAAGCGTAAAAAAGACAATCAAAGGAGGTTGAAGGACTCTCACTCACCAATATAAAGCTCAACCTAACTACTAAACTAACTTCTCTTGCTAACATTTCCTTCTTCTATTACCGATTGCCAAAAAAAAAAAAAAAATTAAAAAAATGCAGTGAATGTTAGAGAAGTAGGACGTCTTATGCTTCAAAAAATGGAAAAACAATTGACAAACAAATGAACAACTAGTCACCATTAAAGAGGGGCACATTGAGGTAAGGATCAATAATATAAATAGGAAAGATAACGATAAAATGTTTACAAAGATCAAAATTACTGATATAAAGAGAACAAAACTGATTTTGAGTTTGTTTATAGGAAGTGGTGGTATAATTCTAGTAGTGTTGGTTCAAAATGTTGATCTAGATCGAGGCTACATGACTTTTAGAGACTACTGCAGCTGGAATGGCAAATTGTTCATTTTAAATATGTAAAATCTAAAGATTTGTTTTACCTTTTCTTATTTGCAATTGGAAGCCCCCCAAATCCCTCCAAAATCTAGACTAGTTTGAGTGTTTTTAATCTGTTGGATATCAAACCTGATGCAATAAAGTGGATCGTTTTAAGGACTTAAAAAAAAAAAAAAGATTGTATTTTGGTTTTCATTTTTGTTTTTCTTCTAAAAAATTTGAAAATTCATTAACTTTGTTTTTCAAACTAACTTTGTTTAATCTTCCTTATTACAAATATATTTGCATACATATCCTGGCAAACATGTGTCTCGGGGACATAGATGAGTTTGAGTTAAAGAGCATAGATGAGTTTTGAGTATTTTTTAGACAAACTTAAATAGATGAGTTTTGAGTATTTTTTTGAATAGGTTTGAGTTAAAGGTATTATATTTAGAGTTACTTTGATGAGATATTTTTGTGGATGTGTACAGATGATGGATAAGAGTTGGATTGATTTGCCAAATAGGATGTCCAGCGAATACATTAATGGGATTGATGAATTCCTTGTGTTTGCCTACACCAATAGGGTTGAAGGTGAGATGATCAGTTGTCCGTGTAGGAAGTGTGAGAATCGATACTATTTTGTACGAGAGGGTGTACGGGAGCATCTGATTTTGAATGTTTTTTTAAAAAATACAAACATTGGATTAATCATGGGGAATCTTACGTATCTCTGCATGGTAATCGAGAGAATGAAACATTAGCTAATTTAGACATTGGGGATGGTATGATTGGAATGATACAAGGGGCTATGGGAAATCCACATGCCGGTACAAGTGTTGAGGGTGATGAACCGCAGGGGCCTGATCCCCATGCATCTGAACCCCAGCTCGATCCAAATGCAGAGACTGCAAAGTATTTCAAACTGCTTCAAGATGCACAAAGTGAATTGTATCCGGGTTGTCAGAAGTTCACATCTTTGTCATTCATTGTTCGACTTCTACATTTGAAGGTGCTTAATCAGTGGACAGATAAATCTGTTGACATGTTGCTTGAGTTATTGAATGAGGCGTTTCCGTTGGGTGTGAAACTCCCGGACTCATATTATAAAGCTCAAAAGGTCACAACAGATTTGGGCTTCACGTATGACACGTGGGATGCATGTCCCAACAGTTGCATGTTGTTTCGAAACGAGGACGCCAATCTTGATAAATGTGTCATATGCAACAGTTCTAGATGGAAATCAAATGGTGATGGTGGTTCAAATGGTTCTAACAAAGGTGGCAAACAAAAAGCTGCAAAACGGATGAGGTATTTTCCTTTAAAGCCAAGGTTGCAGAGGTTGTTTATGTCATCCAAGACGGCCAAGTTCATGAGATGGCATGCAGATGAACGAACTGATGATGGTGTCTTCAGGCATCCTGCTGACTCCCTTGCATGGAAAGATTTTGACCGTCGGCATATTGACTTTAGTAATGATTGCCGAAGTGTAAGGCTTGGCTTAGCATCTGATGGTTTTAACCCATTCAGGACGATGAACATAGTTCATAGCACTTGGCCTGTTGTGCTCATTCCATACAACTTGCCGCCATGGATGTGCATGAAGCAACCATTTCTAATTTTATCCATGCTTATTGACGGGCCGAAAGGACCTGGTGACAAGATTGATGTGTATATGCAACCGTTGATTGAGGAGTTGAAAGAACTATGGAATGAGGGTGTGTCAACATTTGATGCATCAACAAATCAAATGTTTCAAATGCATGCAGCTTTACTGTGGACAATTAGTGATTTTCTTGCATACGCAAACTTGTCAGGATGGAGCACTAAAGGCGAATATGCATGTCCTTGTTGCAATAAGGAAACTACATCGTGTTGGTTGAAGCATAGTAGGAAACAATCATACTTGGGTCATCACAGATTTTTACTTACTGGCCATAAATTTCGGAAGGATAAAGTATCATTTGATGGTAGTCGGGAAGTCAGACTCAAACCAAAATTGTTGTCTGGAACTGAGATGTTGCTACAATTAGAATCTGAGGGTATTTTAACCCAATACAAGAGGGATGACCTTAAGGAGAGGTATAGGAGACAGGTAGAGAAGGAGAAAGCTGGACATCGCACCCATAGTTGGAAGAAAAAAAGTATCTTTTATGAATTGCCATATTGGGAGCACAATCTAATAAGACACAACCTCGATGTGATGCATATAGAGAAGAATGTTTGTGACAATGTGTTGTGGACAATATTAGGGGTTGCAGGAAAATCGAAGGATGGTGTTAATGCTTGGCGTGATTTAGAAGATATGAATATTAGAAAACCCCTACATTTGCAGTTAAGAGGGTCGAATAAAGCCTATTTACCACCAGCACAATTCACGATGACCAAGGATGAGAAAGATTTGTTCTTGAAAGTGTTGAAGGAAGTAAGAGTTCCCGACGGGTATTCATCCAATATATCACGTCGTGTGCGCTTACATGATAGAAGCATTGGGGGTCTTAAGAGCCACGATAGTCATATTCTGATGCAACAACTTATTCTATTGGCTATTCGCAGATCGTTACCGAAGAATGTAATTGAACCCTTGATTGAATTGAGCAATTTCTTTAGACAATTGTGTTCGAAAGTGAATCGTACGACGGATTTGCAATATATTAAAGATCGTATCGCTGTAACACTTTGTCATCTAGAGAAAATATTTCCTCCGAGTTTTTTTGATATAATGGAGCACTTGCCTATACATCTAGCTGATGAAGCCTTATTGGGTGGAGCGATTCAGTTTCGATGGATGTATCCAATTGAGAGGTATCTTCTTACTTTGAAGCAATACGTGCGTAATAGAGCTCGTCCTGAAGGATCAATTGCTAAAGGATATCTTATGGAAGAATGCATGAATTTTTGTGCACAATATCTCAATGATGTGGAAACCAAATCTAGTCGACCCGTGAGGAACTACAATGGTGATGATAATTTGGGTCATGCTATTGGTGAAAACACAAGCTTTTATCTTGATAATACTTCTTGGGTACAAGCTCATCGGTACATCTTATTCAATACAAGCGCGGTTCAACCATTCATAAAGTAGGTTAAGTCACTCACTCAATATTTTATTATGTTTTCTTGAATTTTCAACTAAATTTTTTGTATTGCTAAAATTTCAATCTACACAGCAAACACCTTGAAGTACTTAAGCTCAAAATGCCTCGTGTCGACGATCATCAACTTCGGCGTGAACATTTTGAAACTTTTCACATTTGGTTCAAGGAATATGTATGTATTTAACTCTATAGATTCTAGTTACTTAAGTCGATCTACATTTTAAATTTTACATTTTCGTGTTAAATAGGTCCAAACTTTGCAAAGGACTACTGATGTCATATTTTCTGAAGAGATTATTCTATTGGCAAATGGTCCTCATAACCTGGCAAGGAGGTTCAACGGGTATATACTGAATGGGTTTCGGTATCGAGTAAAGGCCATGGATGATCGTTGAGCCACACAAAATTGTGGTGTAGCTTTGAAGGCAGATACCATAAGTTATGCTAGTCGAAAAGACAAGAATCCTCGTCTGGGGTCTGTGTACTATTATGGACAATTGACAGATATTGTTGAGATTCGATATTCCAATGAGAAGAAACATGTGTTGTTTAAGTGTGACTGGATTGACAACATTCACGGAAAGAAAGAAGATGTCTTCAATTTCACGTTGGTGAACTTCAATCATTTGTTGTACCGAGATGATCGAATTACCAATGAACCTTTCATCTTGGCGTCCCAAGCAGAGCAAGTTTGGTATGTTGCAGACCCGTTACAACCAGACTGGCAAGTCGTGGTGAAGATGTCTCAAAGAGGTTTATTTGATATGAGTTCGACTGATCCACAAATCGAGCCATACATGAGCCAACAATTGGAAGAAAATATAATGCTTCGTGATGAAGAAGTTGGTTGGGTGAGGGAAGCCGCAGAAGGGGAAACAGTTGATGTTCAAATAGGCTGATATTTAATCAACATTAGTAATTCAATTAAGGCCAAGGTTGTAGTTAATCATCAATTTCTTAAGTTACTTTGTCTTTGTAATTGTATTAGTTCAATTAATGTCATATTATAGTTGATGACAAACCATTGTCTATGTTTCTAATGTCAATTAATGTTATATTGCTTGCAGATTATTATGGGAAGGAAGAGGAAGCCTGATAATCCCTGGCGCATGATGTCCGATGTGCTACATAACAGGACATCAGTAGCACCACCATCAGAGGAGGCATCACATCGGCCAGCATCGGAGGCGCCATTAGTGCCACCACCATCTGAGGGGCCATTACTACCACCGTATCGACCACCATCAGTGGCACCACAGCAGCTACCATGTACTCAGCCTCCACGCCTACCATCGGTGCGTCCACCATCAGTGGCACCACTGCAGCTATCATCATCAGCTTATGAGCCATCCACAGGTATATAAATTTGCTTTGATTTGTATAAAAATTATTTACACATACATTTATTTATGCTCATTATATATAACTTGTTTATTCTCATTGTATTTTGCAAACCCTTCGACTTCTTCACAGCCCACCTCAGGTTTATTTGATATGATTTGTATTCACATTATTTAAATTTGCATTTGTTTATTATCATTGCATATTGTTTATTATTATTGTATATCGCAGGTCATGTTAGTTCTTCATCAACCTCGACTAGGCGTGGTAGAGGCTGTGCCAAGGGCATTAAAGAGTGGGGTACTGGAAAAAAGCTGGACATACAATTTGATGGAAATTACTGCCCAATAGGGGATAACGTGGCCAAGTTAACTACTCAACTTGGCATTATTGTGCGGAATGGTAACATTGTTCCTCTTACTTTTCTTGACTGGAACAATGTGCCTGATGATATTGTTGATGCTATCTGGAAGGATGTGAAGGTAAAAGTATATTTTTGTCCACAAATTCGAATTCCAAATTTGTGTTATACTTAGCCTTAAACTTTGAAATTGTGTTTTATAGGACAATTTGAATATATGTCCAGAGGAGTACAAGCCAATCTGCATGAAAAACTGCAACAGCATATGGAAGGATCACAAGAACAAGCTTAAGGCTAAGTATTTCAAGCCTAGAAGTTCTGATCCTAATCTGAAGGATGATGTTCCTATGAACGTTGTGCCAAGCCAGTGGGAACAACTTGTGGAGTATTGGCGTACTTCCGATGCTGAGGTATACAATTACGTTATATTTACGATATTTAAACATACAAATCATATTTACATACTTACATTTGTTGAACCTGTTATAGAAAATTGCAAGTAGGAACGCTAAAAATCGACGAGCTCACGGCATAGCTCATACCACAGGACGTACTACTTTCTCTCAGATACGGCATGAGGTTTACATTTTATTGTTTTATTTTTGTATATAAACAAACATTGTATATTTGCAAATTATTTGGATTCTAATTTTCATATTTCTAAAAAAAATGTAGATGACCAGTAAGGGGGAGTCTACTGATAAGATGAATGTTTGGCTTATGACACGTAGAGTAGATGACCCAGAGGTTATCCAGACCTTGGTAGT
Organism: Camellia granthamiana; assembly: GCA_036172215.1. Lineage (NCBI taxonomy): Eukaryota > Viridiplantae > Streptophyta > Magnoliopsida > Ericales > Theaceae > Camellia > Camellia granthamiana. The sequence goes on along the minus strand of JAXFYN010000747.1, from coordinate 88,435 downwards.
TTCCAAACACCTTTGATTGTATTTAAAGTTTTTTTTTTTTGTGTCAACCATCTTAATTTGGCATATACTTGTCTGTCTTATTCAATACAGGATGAGTTTAATCGTCAACTCTCTCTGCTACCTGAGGATGGTCAGACTTTGGAGGCTAGGAATGCCATTTTCCATGAGTTGATAGGTCATGACGGACATGGATATTGTCGGACATACGGGAGAATTGTGCCTCGGAGAACGGTGTATAAAGATGGTGCTGGGCCATCACAGTCAACACCCCAGCCATCGACTATTGATCAGATCACGCAGAAGGTTCATGCAGAGCTAAGGGATGAGTTGAGGGAGGAGCTGCGAGCAGAGTTCTCTACACATTTAGAGCAGATGAGAGCTAAGATGATGGCCCTTATGTCACAGGGGGCGAGTGTGGATCCCAACAGACAGGTTCCATATAAATTAAATCGTTTGATAGTTCAATTTTCACTCAAGATTATGTATAAAATTCAAATATGATTAACACATTATGCATTGACTAACATAGGTTCCTGATGCATCGAGTGGCCACCGGGCATTTAGGGAATCTGCAGAAGATGAGAATCCATATACACCACCACCAGAAGATCAGGTATAAAATGTATCTTTGTATTCAAAGCTAAAATGTATCTTTGCATTCTTTACATTCTAAGCTAAGAGACTTGTCGGAGAAGACGGGGCTCGAATCGGGTTCCCGGTTTGGGAGTTAGAGTCGGATTTCACTTTAGGCAAACTAGTTCCTTAAGGAACTTGAATTCGAGGAGTTAATGTCCCAAAATCACCAAACCGCGTCGGCTGAGCACGAAACTTGGCACACACGACCTCCTAGGCACGAGAGACTTGTGGGAGAAGACGGGGCTCGAATCGGGTTCCCGGTTTCGGAGTTAGAGTCGGATTTCACTTTAGGCAAACTAGTTCCTTAAGAAACTTGAATTCGAGGCGTTAATGCCCCAAAATACCAAACCGCGTCGGTTGAGCACGAAACTTGGCACACAAGACCTCCTAGGCACGAGAGACTTGTGGGAGAAGACCGGGCTCGAATCGGGTTCCCGGTTTGTGAGTTAAAGCCGGATTTCACTTTAGGCAAACTAGTTCCTTAAGGAACTTGAATTCGGAGAGCTAAGGCCCCAAAATTACCAAACCGCGTCGGTTGAGCACGAAACTTGGCACACACGACCTCCTAGGCACGAGAGACTTGTGGGAGAAGACGGGGCTCGAATCGGGTTCCCGGTTTGGGAGTTAGAGCCGGATTTCACTTTAGGCAAACTAGTTCCTTAAGAAACTTGAAGTCGGAGAGTTAAGGCCCCAAAATTACCAAACCGCGTCGGTTGAGCACGAAACTTGGTACACACGACCTCCTAGGCACGAGAGACTTGCGGGAGAAGACGGGGCTCGAATCGGGTTCCCGGTTTGGGAGTTAGAGCCGGATTTCACTTTAGGCAAACTAGTTCCTTAAGGAACTTGAATTCTGAGAGTTAAGGCCCCAAAATTACCAAACCGCGTCGGTTGAGCACGAAACTTGGCACACACGACCTCCTAGGCACGAGAGACTTGAGAGAGAAGACGGGGCTCGATTCCCGGTTTGGGAGTTAGAGATGGATTTTACTTTAGGCAAACTAGTTCCTTAAGGAACTTGAATTCGAGGAGTTAATGTCCCAAAATCACCAAACCGCGTCGGTTGAGCACGAAACTTGGCACACACGACCTCCTAGGCACGAGAGACTTGTGGGAGAAGACGGGGCTCGAATCGGGTTCCCGGTTTGGGAGTTAGAGCCGGATTTCACTTTAGGAAAACTAGTTCCTTAAGAAACTTGAATTCGAGGCGTTAATGCCCCAAAATCACCAAACCGCGTCGGTTGAGCACGAAACTTGGCACACACGACCTCCTAGGCACGAGAGACTTGTGGGAGAAGACGGGGCTCGAATCAGGTTCCCGGTTTGGGAGTTAGAGCTGGATTTCACTTTAGGCAAACTAGTTCCTTAAGAAACTTGAATTCGGAGAGTTAAGGCCCCAAAATTACAAAACCGCGTCGGTTGAGCACGAAACTTGGCACACACGACCTCCTAGGCACGAGAGACTTGTGGGGGAAGACGGGGCTCGAATCGGGTTCCCGGTTTGGGAGTTAGAGCCGGATTTCACTTTAGGCAAACTAATTCCTTAAGAAACTTGAATTCGGAGAAATAAGGCCCCAAAATTACCAAACCGCGTCGGTTGAGCACGAAACTTGGCACACACGACCTCCTAGGCACGAGAGACTTGTGGGAGAAGACGGGGCTCGATTCGGCTTCCCGATTTGGGAGTTAGAGCCGGATTTCACTTTAGGCAAACTAGTTCCTTAAGGAACTTGAATTCGGAGAGTTAAGGCCCCAAAATTACCAAACCGCGTCGGTTGAGCACGAAACTTGGCACACACGACCTCCTAGGCACGAGAGACTTGTGGGAGAAGACGGGGCTCGAATCGGGTTCCCGGTTTGGGACTTAGAGCCGGATTTCACTTTAGGCAAACTAGTTCCTCAAGGAACTTGAATTCGGAGAGTTAAGGCCCCAAAATTACCAAACCGCGTCGCTTGAGCACGAAACTTGGCACACACAACCTCCTAGGCACGAGAGACTTGTGAGAGAAGACGGGGCTCGAATCGGGTTCCCGGTTTGGGAGTTAGAGCCGGATTTCACTTTAGGCAAAATAGTTCCTTAAGAAACTTGGATTCGAGGAGTTAATGTCCCAAAATCACCAAACCGCGTCAGTTGAGTACGAAACTTGGCACACACGACCTCCTAGGCACGAGAGACTTGTGGGAGAAGACGGGGCTCAAATCGGGTTCCCGGTTTGGGAGTTAGAGCCGGATTTCACTTTAGGCAAACTAGTTCCTTAAGAAACTTGAATTCGAGGCGTTAATGCCCCAAAATCAACAAACCGCGTCGGTTGAGCACGAAACTTTGCACACACGACCTCCTAGGCACGAGAGACTTGTGGCAGAAGACGGGGCTCGAATCGGGTTCCCGGTTTGGGAGTTAGAGCCGGATTTCACTTTAGGCAAACTAGTTCCTTAAGAAACTTTAATTCAGAGAGTTAAGGCCCCAAAATTACGTAACCGAGTCGGTTGAGCACGAAACTTGGCACACACGACCTCCTAGGCACGAGAGACTTGTGGGAGAAGACGTGGCTCGAATCGGGTTCCCGGTTTGGGAGTTAGAGCCGGATTTCACTTTAGGCAAACTAATTCCTTAAGAAACTTGAATTCGGAGAGTTAAGGCCCCAAAATTACCAAACCGCGTTGGTTGAGCACGAAACTTGGCACACACGACCTCTTAGGCACGAGAGACTTGTGGGAGAAGACGGGGCTCGAATCGGGTTCCCGATTTGGGAGTTAGAGACGGATTTCACTTTAGGCAAACTAGTTCCTTAAGGAACTTGAATTCGGAGAGTTAAGGCCCCAAAATTACCAAACCGCGTCGGTTGACCACGAAACTTGGCACACACGACCTCCTAGGCACGAGAGACTTGTGAGAGAAGACGGGGCTCGAATCGGGTTCCCGGTTTGGGAATTAGAGCCGGATTTCACTTTAGGCAAACTAGTTCCTTAAGGAACTTGAATTCGAGGAGTTAATGTCCCAAAATCACCAAACCGCGTCGGTTGAGCACGAAACTTGGCACACACGACCTCCTAGGTACGAGAGACTTGTGGGAGAAGACGGGGCTCGAATCGGGTTCCCGGTTTGGGAGTTAGAGCCGGATTTCACTTTAGGCAAACTAGTTCCTTAAGAAACTTGAATTCGAGGAGCTAATGTCTCCAAATCACCAAACCGCGTCGGCTAAGCACGAAACTTGGCACACACGACCTCCTAGGCACGAGAGACTTGTGGGAGAAGACGGGGCTCGAATCGGGTTCCCGGTTTGGGAGTTAGAGCCGGATTTCACTTTAGGCAAACTAGTTCCCTAAGAAACTTGAATTCGAGGCGTTAATGCCCCAAAATCACCAAACCGCGTCGGTTGAGCACGAAACTTGGCACACACGACCTCCTAGGCACGAGAGACTTGCGTGGGCTCGATTCGGGTTCCCGGTTTGGGAGTTAGAGCCGGATTTCACTTTAGGCAAACTAGTTCCTTAAGGAACTTGAATTCGGAGAGTTAAGGCCCCAAAATTACCAAACCGCGTCGGTTGAGCACGAAACTTGGCACACACGACCTCCTAGGCACGAGAGACTTGTGAGAGAAGACGGGGCTCGAATCGGATTCCCGGTTTGGGAGTTGGAGCTGGATTTCACTTTAGGCAAACTAGTTCCTTAAGGAACTTGAATTCGAGGAGTTAATGTCCCAAAATCACCAAACCGCGTCGGTTGAGCACGAAACTTGGCACACACGACCTCCTAGGTACGAGAGACTTGTGGGAGAAGACGGGGCTCGAATCGGGTTCCCGGTTTGGGAGTTAGAGCCGGATTTCACTTTAGGCAAACTAGTTCCTTAACAAACTTGAATTCGAGGAGTTAATGTCTCCAAATCACCAAACCGCGTCGGCTGAGCACGAAACTTGGCACACACGACCTCCTAGGCACGAGAGACTTGTGGGAGAAGACGGGGCTCGAATCGGGTTCCCGGTTTGGGAGTTAGAGCCGGATTTCACTTTAGGCAAACTAGTTCCTTAAGAAACTTGAATTCGAGGCGTTAATGCCCCAAAATCACCAAACCGCGTCGGTTGAGCACGAAACTTGGCACACACGACCTCCTAGGCACGAGAGACTTGCGGGAGAAGACGGGGCTCGAATCGGGTTCCCGGTTTGGGAGTTAGAGCCGGATTTCACTTTAGGCAAACTAGTTCCTTAAGGAACATGAATTCGGAGAGTTAAGGCCCCAAAATTACCAAACCGCGTCGGTTGAGCACGAAACTTGGCACACACGACCTCCTAGGCACGAGAGACTTGTGAGAGAAGACGGGGCTCGAATCGGATTCCCGGTTTGGGAGTTGGAGCCGGATTTCACTTTAGGCAAACTAGTTCCTTAAGGAACTTGAATTCGAGGAGTTAATGTCCCAAAATCACCAAACCGCGTCGGTTGAGCACGAAACTTGGCACACACGACCTCCTAGGCACGAGAGACTTGCGGGAGAAGACGGGGCTCGAATCGGGTTCCCGGTTTGGGAGTTAGAGCCGGATTTCACTTTAGGCAAACTAGTTCCTTAAGGAACTTGAATTCGGAGAGCTAAGGCCCCAAAATTACCAAACCGCGTCGGTTGAGCACGAAACTTGGCACACACGACCTCCTAGGCACGAGAGACTTGTGGGAGAAGACGGGGCTCGAATCGGGTTCCCGGTTTGGGAGTTATAGCCGGATTTCACTTTAGGCAAACTAGTTCCTTAAGAAACTTGAATTCGAGGCGTTAATGCCCGAAAATCACCAAACCGCGTCGGTTGAGCACGAAACTTGGCACACACGACCTCCTAGGCACGAGAGACTTCCGGGAGAAGACGGGGCTCGAATCAGGTTCCCGGTTTGGGAGTTAGAGCCGGATTTCACTTTAGGCAAACTAGTTCCTTAAGAAACTTGAATTCGAGGCGTTAATGCCCCCAAAGCACCAAACCGCGTCGGTTGAGCACGAAACTTGGCACACACGACCTTCTAGGCACGAGAGACTTGTGGGAGAAGACGGGGCTCGAATCGGGTTCCCGGTTTGGGAGTTAGAGCCGGATTTCACTTTAGGCAAACTAGTTCCTTTAGAAACTTGAATTCAGAGAGTTAAGGGCCCAAAATTACCAAACCGCGTCGGTTGAGCACGAAACTTGGCACACACGACCTCCTAGGCACGAGAGACTTGCGGGAGAAGACGGGGCTCGAATCGGGTTCTCGGTTTGGGAGTTAGAGCCGGATTTCACTTTAGGCAAACTAGTTCCTTAAGAAACTTGAATTCGAGGCGTTAATGCCCCCAAAGCACCAAACCGCGTCGGTTGAGCACGAAACTTGGCACACACGACCTCCTAGGCACGAGAGACTTGTGCGAGAAGACGGGGCTCGAAACGGATTCCCGGTTTGGGAGTTGGAGCTGGATTTCACTTTAGGCAAACTAGTTCCTTAAGGAACTTGAATTCGAGGAGTTAATGTCCCAAAATCACCAAACCGCGTCGGTTGAGCACGAAACTTGGCACACACGACCTCCTAGGTACGAGAGACTTGTGGGAGAAGACGGGGCTCGAATCGGGTTCCCGGTTTGGGAGTTAGAGCCGGATTTCACTTTAGGCAAACTAGTTCCTTAAGAAACTTGAATTCGAGGAGTTAATGTCTCCAAATCACCAAACCGCGTCGGCTGAGCACGAAACTTGGCACACACGACCTCCTAGGCACGAGAGACTTGTGGGAGAAGACGGGGCTCGAATCGGGTTCCCGGTTTGGGAGTTAGAGCCGGATTTCACTTTAGGCAAACTAGTTCCTTAAGAAACTTGAATTCGAGGCGTTAATGCCCGAAAATCACCAAACCGCGTCGGTTGAGCACGAAACTTGGCACACACGACATCCTAGGCACGAGAGACTTGCGGGAGAAGACGGGGCTCGAATCGGGTTCCCGGTTTGGGAGTTAGAGCCGGATTTCACTTTAGGCAAACTAGTTCCTTAAGGAACTTGAATTCGGAGAGTTAAGGCCCCAAAATTACCAAACCGCGTCGGTTGAGCACGAAACTTGGCACACACGACCTCCTAGGCACGAGAGACTTGTGAGAGAAGACGGGGCTCGAATCGGATTCCCGGTTTGGGAGTTGGAGCCGGATTTCACTTTAGGCAAACTAGTTCCTTAAGGAACTTGAATTCGAGGAGTTAATGTCCCAAAATCACCAAACCGCGTCGGTTGAGCACGAAACTTGGCACACACGACCTCCTAGGCACGACAGACTTGCGGGAGAAGACGGGGCTCGAATCGGGTTCCCGGTTTGGGAGTTAGAGCCGGATTTCACTTTAGGCAAACTAGTTCCTTAAGGAACTTGAATTCGGAGAGCTAAGGCCCCAAAATTACCAAACCGCGTCGGTTGAGCACGAAACTTGGCACACACGACCTCCTAGGCACGAGAGACTTGTGGGAGAAGACGGGGCTCGAATCGGGTTCCCGGTTTGGGAGTTAGAGCCGGATTTCACTTTAGGCAAACTAGTTCCTTAAGAAACTTGAAGTCGGAGAGTTAAGGCCCCAAAATTACCAAACCGCGTCGGTTGAGCACGAAACTTGGCACACACGACCTCCTAGGCACGAGAGACTTGCGGGAGAAGACGGGGCTCGAATCGGGTTCCCGGTTTGGGAGTTAGAGCCGGATTTCACTTTAGGCAAACTAGTTCCTTAAGGAACATGAATTCGGAGAGTTAAGGCCCCAAAATTACCAAACCGCGTCGGTTGAGCACGAAACTTGGCACACACGACCTCCTAGGCACGAGAGACTTGTGAGAGAAGACGGGGCTCGAATCGGATTCCCGGTTTGGGAGTTGGAGCCGGATTTCACTTTAGGCAAACTAGTTCCTTAAGGAACTTGAATTCGAGGAGTTAATGTCCCAAAATCACCAAACCGCGTCGGTTGAGCACGAAACTTGGCACACACGACCTCCTAGGCACGAGAGACTTGCGGGAGAAGACGGGGCTCGAATCGGGTTCCCGGTTTGGGAGTTAGAGCCGGATTTCACTTTAGGCAAACTAGTTCCTTAAGGAACTTGAATTCGGAGAGCTAAGGCCCCAAAATTACCAAACCGCGTCGGTTGAGCACGAAACTTGGCACACACGACCTCCTAGGCACGAGAGACTTGTGGGAGAAGACGGGGCTCGAATCGGGTTCCCGGTTTGGGAGTTATAGCCGGATTTCACTTTAGGCAAACTAGTTCCTTAAGAAACTTGAATTCGAGGCGTTAATGCCCGAAAATCACCAAACCGCGTCGGTTGAGCACGAAACTTGGCACACACGACCTCCTAGGCACGAGAGACTTCCGGGAGAAGACGGGGCTCGAATCAGGTTCCCGGTTTGGGAGTTAGAGCCGGATTTCACTTTAGGCAAACTAGTTCCTTAAGAAACTTGAATTCGAGGCGTTAATGCCCCCAAAGCACCAAACCGCGTCGGTTGAGCACGAAACTTGGCACACACGACCTTCTAGGCACGAGAGACTTGTGGGAGAAGACGGGGCTCGAATCGGGTTCCCGGTTTGGGAGTTAGAGCCGGATTTCACTTTAGGCAAACTAGTTCCTTTAGAAACTTGAATTCAGAGAGTTAAGGGCCCAAAATTACCAAACCGCGTCGGTTGAGCACGAAACTTGGCACACACGACCTCCTAGGCACGAGAGACTTGCGGGAGAAGACGGGGCTCGAATCGGGTTCTCGGTTTGGGAGTTAGAGCCGGATTTCACTTTAGGCAAACTAGTTCCTTAAGAAACTTGAATTCGAGGCGTTAATGCCCCCAAAGCACCAAACCGCGTCGGTTGAGCACGAAACTTGGCACACACGACCTCCTAGGCACGAGAGACTTGTGCGAGAAGACGGGGCTCGAAACGGATTCCCGGTTTGGGAGTTGGAGCTGGATTTCACTTTAGGCAAACTAGTTCCTTAAGGAACTTGAATTCGAGGAGTTAATGTCCCAAAATCACCAAACCGCGTCGGTTGAGCACGAAACTTGGCACACACGACCTCCTAGGTACGAGAGACTTGTGGGAGAAGACGGGGCTCGAATCGGGTTCCCGGTTTGGGAGTTAGAGCCGGATTTCACTTTAGGCAAACTAGTTCCTTAAGAAACTTGAATTCGAGGAGTTAATGTCTCCAAATCACCAAACCGCGTCGGCTGAGCACGAAACTTGGCACACACGACCTCCTAGGCACGAGAGACTTGTGGGAGAAGACGGGGCTCGAATCGGGTTCCCGGTTTGGGAGTTAGAGCCGGATTTCACTTTAGGCAAACTAGTTCCTTAAGAAACTTGAATTCGAGGCGTTAATGCCCGAAAATCACCAAACCGCGTCGGTTGAGCACGAAACTTGGCACACACGACATCCTAGGCACGAGAGACTTGCGGGAGAAGACGGGGCTCGAATCGGGTTCCCGGTTTGGGAGTTAGAGCCGGATTTCACTTTAGGCAAACTAGTTCCTTAAGGAACTTGAATTCGGAGAGTTAAGGCCCCAAAATTACCAAACCGCGTCGGTTGAGCACGAAACTTGGCACACACGACCTCCTAGGCACGAGAGACTTGTGAGAGAAGACGGGGCTCGAATCGGATTCCCGGTTTGGGAGTTGGAGCCGGATTTCACTTTAGGCAAACTAGTTCCTTAAGGAACTTGAATTCGAGGAGTTAATGTCCCAAAATCACCAAACCGCGTCGGTTGAGCACGAAACTTGGCACACACGACCTCCTAGGCACGACAGACTTGCGGGAGAAGACGGGGCTCGAATCGGGTTCCCGGTTTGGGAGTTAGAGCCGGATTTCACTTTAGGCAAACTAGTTCCTTAAGGAACTTGAATTCGGAGAGCTAAGGCCCCAAAATTACCAAACCGCGTCGGTTGAGCACGAAACTTGGCACACACGACCTCCTAGGCACGAGAGACTTGTGGGAGAAGACGGGGCTCGAATCGGGTTCCCGGTTTGGGAGTTAGAGCCGGATTTCACTTTAGGCAAACTAGTTCCTTAAGAAACTTGAAGTCGGAGAGTTAAGGCCCCAAAATTACCAAACCGCGTCGGTTGAGCACGAAACTTGGCACACACGACCTCCTAGGCACGAGAGACTTGCGGGAGAAGACGGGGCTCGAATCGGGTTCCCGGTTTGGGAGTTAGAGCCGGATTTCACTTTAGGCAAACTAGTTCCTTAAGAAACTTGAATTCGAGGCGTTAATGCCCCCAAAGCACCAAACCGCGTCGGTTGAGCACGAAACTTGGTACACACGACCTCCTAGGCACGAGAGACTTGTGGGAGAAGACGGGGCTCGAATCGGGTTCCCGGTTTGGGAGTTAGAGCCGGATTTCACTTTAGGCAAACTAGTTCCTTTAGAAACTTGAATTCAGAGAGTTAAGGGCCCAAAATTACCAAACCGCGTCGGTTGAGCACGAAACTTGGCACACACGACCTCCTAGGCACGAGAGACTTGTGGGAGAAGACGGGGCTCGAATCGGGTTCCCGGTTTGGGAGTTAGAGCCGGATTTCACTTTAGAAAAAAACTAGTTCCTTAAGAAACTTGAATTCGGAGAGTTAAGGCCCCAAAATTACCAAACCGCGTCGGTTGAGCACGAAACTTGGCACACACGACCTCCTAGGCACGAGAGACTTGTGGGAGAAGACGGGGCTCGAATCGGGTTCCCGGTTTGGGAGTTAGAGCCGGATTTCACTTTAGGCAAACTAGTTCCTTAAGGAACTTGAATTCGAGGAGTTAATGTCCCAAAATCACCAAACCGCGTCGGTTGAGTACGAAACTTGGCACACACGACCTCCTAGGCATGAGAGACTTGTGGGAGAAGACGGGGCTCGAATCGGGTTCCCGGTTTGGGAGTTAGAGCCGGATTTCACTTTAGGCAAACTAGTTCCTTAAGGAACTTGAATTCGAGGAGTTAATGTCCCAAAATCCCCAAACCGCGTCGGTTGAGCACGAAACTTGGCACACACGACCTCCTAGGTACGAGAGACTTGTGGGAGAAGACGGGGCTCGAATCGGGTTCCCGGTTTGGGATTTACAGCCGGATTTCACTTTAGGCAAACTAGTTCCTTAAGAAACTTGAATTCGGAGAGTTAAGGCCCCAAAATTACCAAACCGCATCGGTTGAGCACGAAACTTGGCACACACGACCTCCTAGGCACGAGAGACTTGTGAGAGAAGACGGGGCTCGAATCGAGTTCCCGGTTTGGGAGTTAGAGCCGGATTTCACTTTAAGCAAACAAGTTCCTTAAGGAACTTGAATTCGGAGAGTTCAGGCCCCAAAATTACCAAACCGCGTCGGTTGAGCACGAAACATGGCACACACGACCTCCTAGGCACGAGAGACTAGTGAGAGAAGACGGGGCTTGAATCGGGTTCCCGGTTTGGGAGTTAGAGCCGGATTTCACTTTAGGCAAACTAGTTCCTTAAGGAACTTGAATTCGAGGAGTTAATGTCCCAAATTCACCAAACCGCGTCAGTTGAGCACGAAACTTGGCACACACGACCTCCTAGGCACGAGAGACTTGTGGGAGAAGACGGGGCTCGAATCGGGTTCCCGGTTTGGGAGTTAGAGCCGGATTTCACTTTAGGCAAACTAGTTTCTTAGGAAACTTGAATTCGAGGCGTTAATGCCCCCAAATCACCAAACCGCGTCAGTTGAGCACGAAACTTGGCACACACGACCTCCTAGGCACGAGAGACTTGTGGGAGAAGACGGGGCTCGAATCGGGTTCCCGGTTTGGGAGTTAGAACCGGATTTCACTTTAGGCAAACTAGTTCCTTAAGAAACTTGAATTCAGAGAGTTAAGGCCCCAAAATTACCAAACCGCGTCGGTTGAGCACGAAACATGGCACACACGACCTCCTAGGCACGAGAGACTTGTGGGAGAAGACGGGGCTCGAATCGGGTTCCCGGTTTGGGAGTTAGAGCCGGATTTCACTTTAGGCAAACTAGTTCCTTAAGAAACTTGAATTCGGAGAGTTAAGGCCCCAAAATTACCAAACCACGTCGGTTGAGCACGAAACTTGGCACACACGACCTCCTAGGCACGAGAGACTTGTGAGAGAAGACGGGGCTCGAATCGGGTTCCCGGTTTGGGAGTTAGAGCCGGATTTCACTTTAGGCAAACTAGTTCCTTAAGGAACTTGAATTCGGAGAGTTAAGGCCCCAAAATTACCAAACCGCGTCGGTTGAGCACGAAACTTGGCACACACGACCTCCTAGGCACGAGAGACTTGCGGGAGAAGACGGGGCTCGAATCGGGTTCCCGGTTTGGGAGTTAGAGCCGGATTTCACTTTAGGCAAACTAGTTCCTTAAGGAACTTGAATTCGGAGAGTTAAGGCCCCAAAATTACCAAACCGCGTCGGTTGAGCACGAAACTTGGCACACACGACCTCCTAGGCACGAGAGACTTGTGAGAGAAGACGGGGCTCGAATCGGATTCCCGGTTTGGGAGTTGGAGCCGGATTTCACTTTAGGCAAACTAGTTCCTTAAGGAACTTGAATTCGAGGAGTTAATGTCCCAAAATCACCAAACCGCGTCGGTTGAGCACGACACTTGGCACACACGACCTCCTAGGCACGACAGACTTGCGGGAGAAGACGGGGCTCGAATCGGGTTCCCGGTTTGGGAGTTAGAGCCGGATTTCACTTTAGGCAAACTAGTTCCTTAAGGAACTTGAATTCGGAGAGCTAAGGCCCCAAAATTACCAAACCGCGTCGGTTGAGCACGAAACTTGGCACACACGACCTCCTAGGCACGAGAGACTTGTGGGAGAAGACGGGGCTCGAATCGGGTTCCCGGTTTGGGAGTTAGAGCCGGATTTCACTTTAGGCAAACTAGTTCCTTAAGAAACTTGAATTCGAGGCGTTAATGCCCCCAAAGCACCAAACCGCGTCGGTTGAGCACGAAACTTGGCACACACGACCTCCTAGGCACGAGAGACTTGTGGGAGAAGACGGGGCTCGAATCGGGTTCCCGGTTTGGGAGTTAGAGCCGGATTTCACTTTAGGCAAACTAGTTCCTTTAGAAACTTGAATTCAGAGAGTTAAGGGCCCAAAATTACCAAACCGCGTCGGTTGAGCACGAAACTTGGCACACACGACCTCCTAGGCACGAGAGACTTGTGGGAGAAGACGGGGCTCGAATCGGGTTCCCGGTTTGGGAGTTAGAGCCGGATTTCACTTTAGAAAAAAACTAGTTCCTTAAGAAACTTGAATTCGGAGAGTTAAGGCCCCAAAATTACCAAACCGCGTCGGTTGAGCACGAAACTTGGCACACACGACCTCCTAGGCACGAGAGACTTGTGGGAGAAGACGGGGCTCGAATCGGGTTCCCGGTTTGGGAGTTAGAGCCGGATTTCACTTTAGGCAAACTAGTTCCTTAAGGAACTTGAATTCGAGGAGTTAATGTCTCAAAATCACCAAACCGCGTCGGTTGAGTACGAAACTTGGCACACACGACCTCCTAGGCATGAGAGACTTGTGGGAGAAGACGGGGCTCGAATCGGGTTCCCGGTTTGGGAGTTAGAGCCGGATTTCACTTTAGGCAAACTAGTTCCTTAAGGAACTTGAATTCGAGGAGTTAATGTCCCAAAATCCCCAAACCGCGTCGGTTGAGCACGAAACTTGGCACACACGACCTCCTAGGTACGAGAGACTTGTGGGAGAAGACGGGGCTCGAATCGGGTTCCCGGTTTGGGATTTAGAGCCGGATTTCACTTTAGGCAAACTAGTTCCTTAAGAAACTTGAATTCGGAGAGTTAAGGCCCCAAAATTACCAAACCGCATCGGTTGAGCACGAAACTTGGCACACACGACCTCCTAGGCACGAGAGACTTGTGAGAGAAGACGGGGCTCGAATCGAGTTCCCGGTTTGGGAGTTAGAGCCGGATTTCACTTTAAGCAAACAAGTTCCTTAAGGAACTTGAATTCGGAGAGTTCAGGCCCCAAAATTACCAAACCGCGTCGGTTGAGCACGAAACATGGCACACACGACCTCCTAGGCACGAGAGACTAGTGAGAGAAGACGGGGCTTGAATCGGGTTCCCGGTTTGGGAGTTAGAGCCGGATTTCACTTTAGGCAAACTAGTTCCTTAAGGAACTTGAATTCGAGGAGTTAATGTCCCAAATTCACCAAACCGCGTCAGTTGAGCACGAAACTTGGCACACACGACCTCCTAGGCACGAGAGACTTGTGGGAGAAGACGGGGCTCGAATCGGGTTCCCGGTTTGGGAGTTAGAGCCGGATTTCACTTTAGGCAAACTAGTTTCTTAGGAAACTTGAATTCGAGGCGTTAATGCCCCCAAATCACCAAACCGCGTCAGTTGAGCACGAAACTTGGCACACACGACCTCCTAGGCACGAGAGACTTGTGGGAGAAGACGGGGCTCGAATCGGGTTCCCGGTTTGGGAGTTAGAACCGGATTTCACTTTAGGCAAACTAGTTCCTTAAGAAACTTGAATTCAGAGAGTTAAGGCCCCAAAATTACCAAACCGCGTCGGTTGAGCACGAAACTTGGCACACACGACCTCCTAGGCACGAGAGACTTGTGGGAGAAGACGGGGCTCGAATCGGGTTCCCGGTTTGGGAGTTAGAGCCGGATTTCACTTTAGGCAAACTAGTTCCTTAAGAAACTTGAATTCGGAGAGTTAAGGCCCCAAAATTACCAAACCACGTCGGTTGAGCACGAAACTTGGCACACACGACCTCCTAGGCACGAGAGACTTGTGGGAGAAGACGGGGCTCGAATCGGGTTCCCGGTTTGGGAGTTAGAGCCGGATTTCACTTTAGGCAAAATAGTTCCTTAAGGAACTTGAATTCGGAGAGTTAAGGCCCCAAAATTACCAAACCGCGTCGGTTGAGCATGAAACATGGCACACACGACCTCCTAGGCACGAGAGACTTGTGAGAGAAGACGGGGCTCGAATCGGGTTCCCGGTTTGGGAGTTAGAGCCGGATTTCACTTTAGGCAAACTAGTTCCTTAAGAAACTTGAATTCAGAGAGTTAAGGCCCCAAAATTACCAAACCGCGTCGGTTGAGCACGAAACTTGGCACACACGACCTCCTAGGCACGAGAGACTTGTGGGAGAAGACGGGGCTCGAATCGGGTTCCCGGTTTGGGAGTTATAGCCGGATTTCACTTTAGGCAAACTAGTTCCTTAAGAAACTTGAATTCGGAGAGTTAAGGCCCCAAAATTACCAAACCGCATCGGTTGAGCTTGAAACTTGGCACACACGACCTCCTAGGCACGAGAGACTTGTGAGAGAAGACGGGGATCGAATCGGGTTCCCGGTTTGGGAGTTAGTGCCGGATTTCACTTTAAGCAAACAAGTTCCTTAAGGAACTTGAATTCGGAGAGTTAAGGCCCCAAAATTACCAAACCGCGTCGGTTTAGCACGAAACATGGCACACATGACCTACTAGGCACGAGAGACTTGTGAGAGAAGACGGGGCTCGAATCGGGTTCCCGGTTTGGGAGTTAGAGCCGGATTTCACTTTAGGCAAACTAGTTCCTTAAGGAACTTAAATTCGAGGAGTTAATGTCCCAAATTCACCAAACCGCGTCGGTTGAGCACGAAACTTGGCACACACGACCTCCTAGGCACGAGAGACTTGGGGGAGAAGACGGGGCTCGAATCGGGTTCCCGGTTTGGGAGTTAGAACCGGATTTCACTTTAGGCAAACTAGTTCCTTAAGGAACTTGAATTCGAGGTGTTAATGTCCCAAAATTACCAAACCGCGTCGGTTAAGCACGAAACTTGGCACACACGACCTCCTAGGCACGAGAGACTTGTGGGAGAAGACGGGGCTCGAATCGGGTTCCCGGTTTGGGAGTTAGAGCCGGATTTCACTTTAGGCAAACTAGTTCCTTAAGAAAGTTGAATTCGGAGAGTTAAGGCCCCAAAATTACCAAACCGCGTCGGTTGAGCACGAAACTTGGCACACACGACCTCCTAGGCACGAGAGACTTGTGAGAGAAGACGGGGCTCGAATCGGGTTCCCGGTTTGGGAGTTAGAGCCGGATTTCACTTTAGGCAAAATAGTTCCTTAAGGAACTTGAATTCGGAGAGTTAAGGCCCCAAAATTACCAAACCGCGTCGGTTGAGCACGAAACATGGCACACACGACCTCCTAGGCACGAGAGACTTGTGAGAGAAGACGGGGCTCGAATCGGGTTCCCGGTTTGGGAGTTAGAGCCGGATTTCACTTTAGGCAAACTAGTTCCTTAAGAAACTTGAATTCAGAGAGTTAAGGCCCCAAAATTACCAAACCGCGTCGGTTGAGCACGAAACTTGGCACACACGACCTCCTAGGCACGAGAGACTTGTGGGAGAAGACGGGGCTCGAATCGGGTTCCCGGTTTGGGAGTTATAGCCGGATTTCACTTTAGGCAAACTAGTTCCTTAAGAAACTTGAATTCGGAGAGTTAAGGCCCCAAAATTACCAAACCGCATCGGTTGAGCTTGAAACTTGGCACACACGACCTACTTGGCACGAGAGACTTGTGAGAGAAGACGGGGATCGAATCGGGTTCCCGGTTTGGGAGTTAGTGCCGGATTTCACTTTAAGCAAACAAGTTCCTTAAGGAACTTGAATTCGGAGAGTTAAGGCCCCAAAATTACCAAACCGCGTCGGTTTAGCACGAAACATGGCACACACGACCTACTAGGCACGAGAGACTTGTGAGAGAAGACGGGGCTCGAATCGGGTTCCCGGTTTGGGAGTTAGAGCCGGATTTCACTTTAGGCAAACTAGTTCCTTAAGGAACTTAAATTCGAGGAGTTAATGTCCCAAATTCACCAAACCGCGTCGGTTGAGCACGAAACTTGGCACACACGACCTCCTAGGCACGAGAGACTTGTGGGAGAAGACGGGGCTCGAATCGGGTTCCCGGTTTGGGAGTTAGAACCGGATTTCACTTTAGGCAAACTAGTTCCTTAAGGAACTTGAATTCGAGGTGTTAATGTCCCAAAATTACCAAACCGCGTCGGTTAAGCACGAAACTTGGCACACACGACCTCCTAGGCACGAGAGACTTGTGGGAGAAGATGGGGCTCGAATCAGGTTCCCGGTTTGGGAGTTAGAGCCGGATTTCACTTTAGGCAAACTAGTTCCTTGAGAAAGTTGAATTCGGAGAGTTAAGGCCCCAAAATTACCAAACCGCGTCGGTTGAGCACGAAACTTGGCACACACGACCTCCTAGGCACGAGAGACTTGTGAGAGAAGACGGGGCTCGAATCGGGTTCCCGGTTTGGGAGTTAGAGCCGGATTTCACTTTAGGCAAACTAGTTTCTTAAGAAACTTGAATTTGATGCGTTAATGCCCCAAAATCACCAAACGACGTCGGTTTAGCACGAAATTTGGCACACACGACCTCCTAGGCACGATAGACTTGTGGGAGAAGACGGGGCTCAAATCGGGTTCTCTGTTTGGGAGTTAGAGCCGGATTTCACTTTAGGCAAATTAGTTCCTTAAGAAACTTGAATTCGAGGAGTTAAGGCCCCAAAATCACCAAACCGCGGCGGTTTAGCACGAAACTTGGCACACACGACGTCCTAGGCACGAGAGACTTGTGGGAGAAGACGAGGCTTGAATTGGGTTCCCGGTTTGGGAGTTAGAGTCGGATTTCTGTCTAGTCAAAATTATTTACTAACTATCTTTCTAATTATATAGTAGTCAATTTTTTTTTATATTTTTCTGTAATTAAAATATTAACAGCATTATATGGTTATTAATTATTTTTATCTTGTTTTTTTCAGATATTTCCTGAGTAACAGTTTGCTTCTTGTGGAATGCGGGCGTATAAAGATTTTGTCCAACTTTTGTTTTTGTAACCCACGCAAGAATCAAGACGAAACTTTTGGTTTTGATTTTGATTTATGTTATTTAAATTTGTGAACAACATTATGTATGTATTATGCGACATTATGTAATGGCATAATTTTTATTGTTTTAAATTTTTATTTATGTAATATTATGAATGGAACAACATTATGAATTTTTATTATTTGTCAACTTTTGTTTATGTATGTATTTATATTATTATGTAATTTTTGGATTTTTTTGTAATTATTTTTCATTTAATACAGGTTTTTTTAATTTTTTTAATAATTTCGGAACAGGTTTTTTTTTTTTTTTTTTTTGAGACGACATAACAGCCGTCGCAAAAACAGGTGTACGTGGCTTTTGCGACGGCACCGTACTGTCGCAAATACTTTCGAATGAAATTGTGACAAATACCTTTAGTGACGGCTCACCATGCCGTCGGCAATAGTTATATGCAGTAGGAGACTTTTAGCGACGGTGCTCTGCCGTCTCAACAAACCAATTTTAGCGACGGAAAAACTTTACCGTCGCAAAAACTAAGATTTTTTCCACTTATTGGCGACAGAAAACTACCGTCGCAAAAAAGGGACCCTCCCGTCGCAAACACTATTGGCGACGGCACGTACCGTCGCTAAAGACCTTTTGCAACCCCCTTTCTCGCGACCCCCACTTGCCGTCGCAAAAAAACAAGTTACCGTCGCAAAAGGTATTAGCGACGGCGTGCGGAGGTATTAGCGACGGCGTTTTGCCGTCGCAAAAAACTGTTTTTTTTGTAGTGTGATATGTGGTAAAACAAGAACTATCATTAAACAAGTTATTGGAAACACTAAAAAACAAATCAGCGCACAAGTACATAAATTTCCAACATTCCAAATTACCAGATGCGCAAAAAATAAATTGGCTAACATACATCCGAGTCACCTTAGGGGCTGAAATTCGAAAGAGATAACAAGAAGTATACTTTCATCCCCAATTTGTAGAATTGGTATACCCAGAACTCAATATTTTCCTAATTTACTAGACTTTGTCCAGATTTGTCACACTTTGGGGGAAATGGATTTTCTCTCAAATTAATCAATCATTTTTACTCATATAAATCTTGTTGAAAAGAGGACTCAAAAACCTAACTTTTGGATTAAAAACCAACAAGAGGGGATTTTTATGGAATTTTATAAAAATCGGCTATTTTTTTAGAACTTCAGGCCAAAATTTTGAAAAAAACATTTAGACTATCAAAACATTTAGTTAGGCTCCACCCAAACTCACACCGGCTCTACACACATCAAATATTACACCATAAAAATAGGTCTTGAGTTCATGAAGGTTTGATATTTTTCAAAATTAGTAGAAAGCTCCAGTAGTGTGTTTAAGAGAAGAAGAAGCAAAACAAAAATCTCTTTTTCATGTAAACCCCCAAACACCCAATCCATTGTTATGCATATCATCGTATTATGTACTTAAAAATACATTTGAAGATGGAGTAAGAAAGAAAGAAAGAAAGGGTTGGAGAATGATAGAGAGTGAGTGTAACTTACCTTACTGGTAGCTTTCTATTTCTTTCTCTCTTTTCTACTCTTCTTCTTCTTCTCTTTTTCTCTTCTCTCCTTAGCTTCTTTTTTTTTACTATCAAACTCTCTCCCTTATATTCTATAGCTGGCTAGATAAGTGAAGAAATGAAGGGAAAAGCTGGTGCTATATTTATAGAGAATGAATTGAGGGTGAAATGACAAAAGAGCCCTTGGTTGGAATGGCATGAAATTTTTGTGATTTAGTTGAGTTGTAACACAATGAAATGTAGATTAAGGTTTTAAGATAATTAATTAGGCATCTAGTTTGCTTAGGATATTGATTTGGAGACAAAGGAACAAGAATCCCTAAATAAGGGGTACAACCTTGACTTCTTTTTTTTTCCCCCTTTAATTAGAGAAAATTGTACATCAAGTCTTTCAATCTATCATCTCGGCTGGCCACCCCATGCCTATTAGGTACAGAATACATAATTGTATATATATAGAAGTTATTTAGTAGAACAATAAATATAAAAATAGGAAAAGCACTATTTATATTAATATATTAAAGTAGAGGTCAAAAAGCAATAGAATAAAAAGGTAGCGACCAAATCTGAATTTATGGTAAATTATCACTTCTTATTAATATATAATTATAAGAAAATAATTAAAAGAATTCATTCGTCCAGTTGGACTAAATCGCAAAGTAAAGCGAAAAATCAGACAAAAATAGCGTTACTCGAGAGTTAGGATTTTTAAGCGATTAAACAATATTATAGGGTTTTAACACTCATAATTAGGGTTTTAAAAGTGATAACTAAGTTTCCATGATTGATTAGGGTTTGATTGGATTAATCGGCGAAACTTTCCGATACTAGAGTTTAAAATGCAATTACGCAATAAATCAAGGTCCCTACTCAAATAAACTCAAGGTTAGAGTTTTAAATATAATTACAAAAGTTAGGGTCTCTACAGAATTATCATTTTTCAATTCCTTCTGCCTTTTTATAAGGGTGAGACGATCATGTAAATAAAAAATTTTAAAAATAAGACTTTATTAGTTAAAAATAATAAATCAAGACTTAATGGAACACCAACAATTGACACTTTATTTTTTGGTGTACTGGTCCACAGCTCCTCTTTGCACAATTCAAAACCCATCTAATTCCAAAAAAAAATACTTTCACCAATTAATCCTATATATTTTTAATTATTACTAAAAAAAATCTTATTTTTTATTTTATTTAAATTTAAGATGGTTGCACATTCACCATCATCAGACTTCCACCGGACTTACGTCAGACAATCACCGGAGGCTTATTGAAATATTCAACATCGTCGGAAAGTTGCCGAAGTATCATCAAAAATTCATTGGAATGTTCAAAACTTCACTGGACGTCAAGAATATCACCGAAGACTCACTAGAATGTTCAGAACATCAACGAAAAGAAGGGAAAAAAAATAAAAATTAGATCAAAATCATAGCAAAATTTAATCACATCATCTCTAACACCACTAAACATGAAAAATAAATAAATAAATAAATAAATAAGAGCACATAATTTTCAATTCACAAAATTATAAAAATTTAGAGTTTGAATCTATTTCTCATCGAATTGTATAAATTTGCAGTTTCAAAATTGTAAAAATTATCAATTTGCTCGTCGCAGCGATTGTGGAGATCTTAGATCAGTCACTTCTAAGAGCTTCTAACTTTTCATTTTGTCAATATTTTCTATAAAAAAATAAAAAAATTTGTTGTTTTAAGGAAGGGGGAAAAAAAAGGCTATAATCATAGAGAAAAGCATAAAAGTAACTTCAAAATTGCAAAATTTTCTAGTTTTCACTGCCTATAACTAAAACTAAAAAGATATTTGTTCAAAACTTAAAAATATTCTCCATTAAAACAGGAAAAAAGAAATGTGTGGCAAAGAAGAAAAAGAAAAACTAAGAGATCGAAGGAGAGAGACAAATATAAAGAGGTGATTGCGCTCTAGCAATCATTTTGTGTATAGATCTGGTCAAATCTGATGTAGATCTACTCAGATTTGCTCTAAATCTAAATATTTCAGCAAGTCTTATCTTGTGGTCTTAGCCAAATCTAAGTAGATTTGAGTATATCTATATCAAGAATATTGTTGGAAACTCATCTCTTTCGCCATTGGTAAGGGCAAAGCAAGGAGTTCATAGTTGGTGGTTGCTGGTAAACCCTAATCGATAGTGGTCGCTAGTCGCCGGTGAATATATATTAGAAAAAGAAAAAGAAAGAAACCTTAGGAATTTTGGGTTTACACAAAAAGTTGTGGGACTAAATGAAGTACCAGTACTTCTATCGGGATTTACGAGTAATTAACCGATTATTTTTTGGGTAAATAAACACATCCTTTGAGGTTTGCTTAAAATACAAATTACTCTCTGTGGTTCTAAAAATTACATCCCGCCTTATGAGGTTTCTAATTTCATAACAAATTACTCATTTTATTAATAAATCATCAAATTAATTAACAATTTTTAATAATGTTAAAAATTTATTGTAGTTAGGATTTTTCAATTAATTCTATTAAATAAAAATTTCTAATAAAGGGATATTTATAATTTTCAAACCACATGAAACAGTCTATATTTTAAAGAAGCCTCGGGGGCATTTGTAATTTACCTTTATTTATTTTGTTTATAAAGGGCAAATTACCTATAAGTCCTTTTTGAAAAGCATGTATTCTATTTAATCCCAAAACCTTTTAGGTAGACCCAAAAGTTATGTGCCCATTTTTCTTCTTCTCTTTCTGTACACCTTATTTCTTCTCTTTATCTCTCTTTCTTTGATATCTGGCGATGACCACGATCACGTGTTCCTTCTTTTCTTTCTCTTTTTGATCTACAATCACCGACAACCGGCGACCACCATTAATTGTGGTTCACCAACAACCATCGAGTATTGACTCCTTACTTCACGCTCATCGACAACGAATGAGATGAGTTCCCGACGAAAAAGATGAGTAGATCTACTCAGATCTGATGTAAATCTACTCAAATCTACATCAGATCTGAGTTGATCTATGTCAAATCCGGCTAGATCTAAACCAAAAATAGTTGCTAGAGTACAAACCTTCCACTATATCTATCTCTTTCCTTTGATCTCTTAGTTTTTTTACTTTTTATGTACTGCATACTTCTATTTTCCTATTTTAATGGAAAAATTTTTTAAATTCTGAACAAGTTATTTTCGAGTTTTAGTTACAAGCGGTGAAACTGTAAAATTTTACAATTTCAATTTTTTTGGTACAGAAATGAATCGTTCTTTAGAACTATGAAATTTTATAGTTTCATAACATGTTTTCCAGTTTTATTAATAAGGATAAATGCTTGATAGAATTATATTTTGAAACTGTAACATTTTACGATTTCAAAGCTTGCTTTCATTTTGATTAATATTGGAGATTATTTGCTTAAACCCTACAAAAATTGAAAATAACATATGTTTTTTTCTATAGCTGTTGTTCGTTGTTATTACGTTTTTTTCTTCTTTCAGTTTATCAATATTTAGCACATTTTGTTATATTTTTTCACTCTAATTTGTCAATTTATTCTTTTTTTTTTTTTATAATATTATAGACATTCTGGTGAATCTCCGACGATATTCTTGACGTCTAGCAAACATTCAAGATAATACGGCGACTTTTGGAGACATTCAGAACAATCCAGCGAAATGCCGACGACTTCTCGGTGATGTTGAACATTTCGTCGAGTCTCTAGTGACCGTCTGACGGAAATCCGACAATAGTAAAATGTAGCAATGTCTTTAAATTTAAAAAAAAAAATTTATAATAATTAAAAATATATAAAACTAATTGATACAAATATTTTTATTTTAAAAATAGATGAATTTGAAACTTTGCAAAGGACCTACTGTAAGTTCCATTTTATATACAACCATCAAACACGAATCCAACTTCAATAGTTCAGTTCAACCATCAAAATTCCAGCCCAACAGTTTAAATGGGCACAAAAACCAAAAGTCAGTTTGGATGAGATTTAAAACAAAAATAAAAATAAAAATAAAAATAAAAATAAAAGTAAAAGTAAAAAAATTACAAATTTTTTTTTAAAAAAAAATTACAAAAAAGGGGGGAGGACAAACATAAAAATAATTACAATTTGATGGAATAAACCAAATTAGTTAGGGGAATTATAACTTCGTATATATATATTTTTTTTAAAAAAAAAAAATTCAAATCAATAGTAAACTTTATGAATATTAATAATTAAATTCATAATTTTTTTCATTAATTTGTAAATATTTTATAAAATTCTCACTAATGTATAATTTCTCTAATTAATTATGATACACATAAAAAGTTGCAAATAAATTGACATCTTTTTATCAAATTACACAGTTACCCTCCCCTCTTTCTCAGGAAATCCAATCCCTACTGACAACTCTTCTCTGGTGGCGACGGTAGAACCCTTTTCCCTTCTCGGGCTACTATTAGCTTATCTCCAACCTTTCTACAACCACTTCATCCACTAGCCTATCCTTCTTCAAATACCATAACATCTCCATCGACCTCCTGGCCCACCCTTGTAACCCTACAACCCACTCCATTTTCGATGGTAGTGACACCCCTTTCCCCATCATTTTCGTGCTTCCCTCCTACGCTACACCGACCACTCATCATAGCCCCCACTCTTGCAACGATGAACCCATCAACCTGGCCTTTGCCCCTCGCTTCGAAACTCAATAGCTTGCTATTGAATTCCTAAACTATGGCCTCTCTCTCTCTCTCTCTCTCTCTCTCTCTCTCTCTAGATATATATATATATATACGTTGGGGTTTTTGAGAACTAATCCAAATGTGAGAGGGTTGATGTGTGGGAAGGTCTAAGTAGGGCGACAGGGGTAGAGGAAAGGGTTGCGAAGAGCATGTCGGAGGAAATAAAGGGGTTATTAGTGGTTAGATAGGGTGGAGGAAGCGTGACAATAGTGGTGGTAGGGAAAAGAATGCAAAGGAGGTAGATCATGGGTTGTGGTGGCAGGAAATAGGTGTAGAATAGGCTGAGGATATCAGAGAGAGGTTGGAGAGGCATTGCAGTGGCAAGAGAAAGGTGTAAAACGATGAGGGTGAAGGGGAGGGAGAGGATTGGGCAGTGGCAAGTGGTTATTGCTAGATTTATAAAATTAAGGTAAAAAGAAGAGGATGGGAGGCTGAGGGTAGTTGTCGAAGCTACAGTGGAAGGGAGAAGAAGAAGAGAGGCCAGGAAAGAGAGTAAATTAGAGGGGTATTTTAGTCTTTTTCTAGTTGAAGATTCCATGTTTCTTCAATTTATTTTGAAAATTACATGACTATTGCAATTTGAAAAAACTTTCCATTGAAATGTAATAAAATTTTCAAGTTTCTATATTAGTGCATTTTTTAATAAAAAAAAATATAAGCTTTAAAAGGATAACTTCCCGCTCCCCCAATCAAAAAACAATCAGTGTGTTTGGTTTGAATTTTTTGAATTAAGTTTTTTGAAAACTAAATTTTTTGTTTTTCATGTTTTTTTTTTAATTTTTAGTGAATATTTTTAAAATTTTAAACATTTTTTTTATATGCACCTTACTTAGATGTATCTAAAAAATAAAAAAATTTGTGAAATAATTTTTAAAAAAATTAATAAATATAAAAAAATACAAAAAATGTACTGAATTCTTGTATTTTTTTTTTTTTTGTATTTTTGATATTAGTGAATTTTTAAAAGATGTTTTTCACATTTTTTTTACTTTTTAGATATATTTATGTTAGGTATGTCTAAAAAATAAAAAATTTCTTAAAATATTAAAAAAATTCGTTAAAAACAAAAAAAAAACACGAAAAATAAGAAAGTAGAATTTTTTGAAAAGTGTTTTTGGAAAAGAAGAACCAAGCAAAGTGATGTTACTAGAAAGTTATTGTGAAATGAAGATCAGCTTGGCTTTTTTTGGCTCAAATCTATTTAAAAAAAAAAAAAAAAGATAAGATAAAAATGTTAAGATAATTAATAAGATAAAATGTCACATCAAACTCATAATCATTGCATTTTTTCTCTCACAAATATCACATCTAACTAAAAAAAAAATCAACTATCTTCCCAAATACAAAAATTTTAACCTATTAAAATAGTCAAAAATTAAAATAACTTCTTAAAATAGCTAACTTTTCAAACGAGACTTTAGTAATAACATATTGTCTATTTCATTTATTCACTTACAATAATTACAATTTCATGAATGACAAAGTGAGGATAATACGGACTCCAACATGTTTGTGGTGCTGGCAAGACGCGAGTGTTCGTCGCACAAAAAAGTAATGATGGTTGAACATTTTGGGCTTGTTTGGTTTGAGTTTTAGAGATGAGTTTTAGAAAAAAAATTTCAAAAAATTGTTTGGTTTGAGATTTTTCTCAAAAAATTTTCAAAATTACTTCTCTCTTACACATCAATCAATCATTTTTTCTCTCTCATCTCTCATTCTCAATCACTTTTTCTCTCACACACATCTACTTAATTCTTCCAAAATATCAAATCATCCCAAACTCCCACAAAAAAATTTTCTCTCAAAATATACAACCAAACAAACCAAAAAAATTTCTAAAACAGCTCTCCCAAATTTTTTTCAAAAACAACTCTCCCAAAAACAAACCAAACAAGCCCTTTATGGTTGTCTTAAAGGCAAAACCATGTTGATAGGTTCATATAGTACTTGGTGGGTCACCACAGGAATTTGTACTTTTGTCAACTAAAAATTTAGTTGGCAAAAGTTTATTTTTAGTCGGCAAAAGTTAATCACGACAAATTTTTTTGGTCACCAATTGAGAGTCACGAAACGTAATTAGCGACTAAATACTTTTTTGGTCGGGAAAAAGTTCTATTTGCCGACTAATTTTTTGGTCGCTGAATATGTAATTACTGTGACTAATCCATTTAGTAGCTAAAACATTTTAGTCACAAAAAGTCATATTTTCCCGACCAAACGTGTTAGTCGCCAATTGTCACATTCGAAGACCAAACATGTTAGTGACCAATTGTCACATTCAACGACCAACAAGTTTGGTCAGCAATTGGGACATTCAACGACCAAACAGTTTGGTCGGCAATTGTCAGACTCCACAACCAAAAAGTTTGATCAACAATTATCAGATTCCACGATCAAAAAGTTTGGTCGCCAATTGTCACATTCCACGACTAACAAGTTTGGTTGCCAATTGTCACATTTGGCGACCAAAACGTTTGGTCGCCAATTGTTACACTTCACGACAAAAAAGTTTGGTCACCAAGTGTCACATTCCACGACCAAACATGTTAGTCACCAAAAAAAATTTTTGCGCACCTAAAACTTTAGTCGGCAATTGACCGATTAGCGACAAAATCAGGGATGGACCGAGGGGGGGCTGGCAGGGGTGACCACCACCCCAAAGTTTTGAAAAAACCCCCTAGATATAGTAATAAAATTACAAATATTTTAAAATTATATAGGTTTACCACCCCAAAGTTTTTGAAAAAATTTAAGAACCCGCCACCTCCTAAATTTTGTATTTTAAAATTTAAATTTTTTTTTTTTTTGATAAATACGAAAAATAATAATAATAATAATTTATTTTTTAAGTATGATTTCTTTTTTATTTTAAATTTAGTAATGTTAAAATAATTGAGAATTTATTTGTTAATATGTTAAAGTCCTTTTTGTCTGATTAGGGCCCAAATGTTTTAGCTGTTTGCTTATAACTAAATAAAAAAAAAATTAAAAAAAAAAAAGTGATTTCTCAGGAAGATACAAGTCTTAGTCATATGTAGGTAGCAATAGCCTACCTAGAGCAATCATCATTTATTCAAAACAAAGAAGCTTCTCTTCTCTCTTTTATTTCACAACTAGTGAACCCAAATCAACAAAACCGGTGACCCAAACCACAATCTCTCTCTTGTGCGTCATGAGTCTTCCAGTGTTCAAGATCGTGAATCCTTCGGCAGTACTTCGGTACACACACAAACACACACACACACACACACACACACACACACACACACACACACTCTCTCTCTCTCTCTCTCTCTCTCTCTCTCTCTCAGAGTTAGGGTTTATTATTTGGGGAAAAAAGATTGGACTATGAACTTGGTCATGCTAGTAATGGAACCATTTGTGTAATTCTCAGTCAACTATTTATACTTTTCTATTACATTTCTATTGACCTGTTACTTGTTATGTTAATTTTTTTTATTGTTTACCCATAGAAAATGACATGTCCTTTGTTAGATTAGATTATCTTGTTAGTGTGCTTCTTACCTAGTGAGTAACAAAAGCTGTTTAATAATTTTTAGGTTCTTAAATCAAATTGAGTTGAATGTTAGGTGAATTATGGTGAACAAAAAAATTGATTCTTTCTTTAAGAAAAGAGACTCTCAAGATATAGAAGTTAATGCAACTACAAAACCTTCCATTGATAATGTTGAAGCTTCAATTCCTAAACAACGTCTTTGTAAAGTGCCTAGAATAGAATCCAAAGAAGTTGATACATCTCCTTTGGTAAGGGATCCAGGACTACGACCACAAATTTGGGATTATTTGATATCTCAACGTGATGAGATTCGACGAGCTTACATGAAATTTAGACCATACCAACCTAACAACCAACCTTTTGAAGAGAAGAATGGGCGTCATTTTCTAGCTTCTTGGTACAAGTTATTTCTAGATTGGCTAAAATATTCTCCAACCAAACATTGTGCCTTTTGTCTTCCTTGCTATCTTTTTACAAAACCGAATGGACGCACTACTTCTAGCGCTTTCATTTTTGATGGATTTTCTTCATGGAAGAAAGTCAATAGTGGGAAGAATTGTGCTTTCCTAACTTATATGGGAAAGGGTCCTAATTCATTGCACAGAATTGTTGTTAAATCTTGTCATGATTTAACAAATCAATCGCAACACATTGAGTAGATATATAGTTGAGAAACAAATCTCAACAAGTTACAAAAAACCATTTGCAGTTGAAGACTACGATAAATATTATAGCGGTCCCGGGTTTACCCCTTGTTGTACAGTGATCCGGACATGTGTCCGTGGATGTTGGTAGTTGAGTATTGTCTTGTTTACATCCTTTCCTACTTTGTATTTGAGTTATAGGATGTATTGGGCAGGTTTGTTACAGGTTGGTTGTGTTTGGAAACCAAGTGTTGCTGCCCAGAATTTTGGCTGGTCGCTCGAGCGAGGGTTTGGTCGCTCAAGCGAGGGTTGGTTTTTGTGTCTGGTGGCTCGAGCCAGAGTGGCTTCGCTCGAGCGAGCGACTGCGTCTGGCTCAGACCTGAAGGTTGCATTTCTTGGCTCGAGCGAGCTGGTCCGTCTTCGCTCGAGCGAGCGTCGTAGTGCAAATCGGAAAATTTGCACTGTTGGCTCGAGCGAGCGAGTCTTCGCTCGAGCGAGACCAGTTTTTGTGTCTGGTCGCTCGAGCGACGGGGTCTTCGCTCGAGCGAGCCTGTTTATATCAGCAAGGCAGCACCAAACTAAACATCACTTTTTCTACACTTTATCATCTTCAAACCCTTGTTTTGAGAGCTTCTCTCTCTACACTTGCACTCTCTCTAAGAATTGATCTACCTAGGGTGATTTCCTACCCTAAGGCCTTTGTTAAAAAGATAGAGGGTGGCTTGGGCTTCGTTTTAATCGGAACAAATTTGGTTTTGGAGCAAGTTGGGTGTTGGGCATCATCTCCTTTGGAGCTCATTCTTTGAGGTAGGGATATCCTACTCCTCTTTATGAGTTTTGTCTTTCAATTTTAGCATTTTGATATGTTGGAAGTTGTTGTGTAATTTTGGGAAACTTTGGGCCATTGTGTAATTTTACAAAAGTTGGGGGTTTTTATCTATGATAAACCTAGAAGCATGTTTGGTATATAAACATGGAATTAATGTTGAAACATTAGTGGAATTGGAACCTAAGGGTTGTGATGTTAATTATGGAGGATGTCCTAATTACATTGATTAATTAATTTGGATAATTAATTGTGTTGATTTGTGATGTATATAATTGTTGTTTATATGCATTGTGTTGTGTTGGAGGAGATAGGGGATGTACTCCACGGTTTAGGGGAAGATAGGGGATGAACCTCTAAACCGGATGTTGTTGGGAGGAGATAGGGGATGAACTCCGTAGATAGAGCGGGTATGCCTATCTAGAAGTGTATTGACAGAGCGGATATGCTTGTCGTTGGAAGTATTGATATAACTGTTATGTTTATCTTTGATGAAGTGAAAAGTGTTGGCATGAGTGTTTGTCTCATGTGTGATGTTTGGCCAGGTTCTGAGCCAAGGATATGAAATGGCAAGTAAAAGAAATGAAATGGAAAGGAAAGGAAATATAGACTTAAGTGTCTTGGAGTTGTGTTATGTTATGAACGAATGTAAAAGTGTTGGCCATCTATCAACTGTTAATCTTGTAGTCAATGTTCATAATTGGTTTAGTATATTTCTACTGGGCTGTGGCTCACCCTATATGGGAACATCATTTTCAGGTACATGAGGCATGCCACCTCCAAGGACTTAGCTTGGGAGGCTAGTGGCGGACAGGCTTTTTGGTTGTCTTTCCTTTTGTTGTATTACATGTAAATTCAAGCCAAGGGCTTTATGTGTAAATGAGTTAGCACTCTACTTTTGTGTAACCAAGTGTTAACTTGGAAAGCTGTAAGCCCTTAGGGCATTTGCTTTTGTTGTTAACATGTGATACTTTCTGTAATAAAACTCCGATGAATGGAAGGATGTGGATCTTTATAGTATCAATGCATGTCTATATTGTTGGGTCTTATGTTGTTATTTTGAGGGCGTTACAGATATTGTCAAATGGCTTACATTTCAAGCTTGTGCATTTAGAGGTCATGATGAAAGTCATGATTCTAATAATCGAGGGAATGTTATTAAATTGATAAAGCTCTTGACATCTTATAATGCAGATGTGGCAGAT
Organism: Camellia granthamiana; assembly: GCA_036172215.1. Taxonomy (NCBI): domain Eukaryota; kingdom Viridiplantae; phylum Streptophyta; class Magnoliopsida; order Ericales; family Theaceae; genus Camellia; species Camellia granthamiana. The sequence continues at coordinate 58,482 of JAXFYN010000747.1, read as the reverse complement.
GTTGTAATTATATACAATGAATGGAAACATCTAATTATATATTTTTGTGATATTTTGTAGAAATTGATATTGTATATCACATGCTCATTACAAATTTTTTGATTGCATATACACTCGCCCCCCGACATTAGGATCCTGTGTCTGTCCCTGGACAAAATCCTTTTGTTGCTAGAATTAATGATTTTAACGACTAAATATTTAGTCGCCAAATGTACCCTCTCACCTACCTTATTTAGTTGGCAAAAATATTACTTATCTTTCCCAACTAATCACTTGATCGCCAAAACAGGAAAAACAAAACCAAAATTTGGTCACCAACATCCAACAAAATAAACTTATAATTCATAATAATCCATCCAATCCATTTAATATAATATGTAATTTGTAAGCATCATTCAAATCAACTGAATCATGAACATTTGACAAAATACATAAATCATCCAATCTTAAACCTGTTTAATGAAAGTCAGTAACTATTATAAGTTTTCATCGACAAGTAATTCCAAACTACATATTCCTCCAATTAAAAATCCACTTTTAATTTAAGAATATCATCCAAGTCACATCCATCTAGCATAAAAATTTAAAACATAACAAGTACTTGTTATTATGTTTTAAATTTTTATCCATACACATCTATCAACAAAATATAACTAGTAGTCCACCCAAATATTTTCCATACACATCCATCCAAAAATATAACTACTATTCTACCCAAATATTTTCCACCAAAACATCTGTTCACAAAATATTTAATTCTTCAAAAAATGTAACAAGTGCCAGCTAGTCCTGTACAATTCAACTTTGTGCACGAGTTCATCCATCTGTACCAAATAAAAAGAGAAATAATGTTAGCTACTTTTTTATGAAAAATTTGCATATCAAATTATGTAAAATTGGACAAAAAATGAAAAATTTCCAATTTCAATAAAGGTAACATGAACAAATTATTGAACTTTCAATACCAGTTTGTAAATAAAACAACAACATTCATATGTATATATCCAGCCAACATTACAATTATATCAATATGATCATTTCCAATGTTGTTTGTCGTCTACTTTTAATACCAACCGCATTGGCCTCATCCATGGAGTTTTTCATCTGTGGTCTTTACTCAAATAAAGCTTCTTTTTATTGTTCTTTAAAGAAATGTATGTTTTTGTTACTATTTGAAGAACTATGTGGAAAAGGTAGTGTTTTGTTGCTGGCTCGAGCTATTTTGAACTTAGAAGTCATAGTATTGTTTAAAGAGTCGTTGTAAGTTATGGCAGCCGTTTCTAGGGTGAAGTGTAAACTTCTATCAATTGTAAGTCCATGTAATTGAAAGGATTTTCTAAAAACATTTTGTTGGAGTCTCAAGGTAATTGTAAATATATGTTGTCGTTTGCTATATGGTTTTGTGAATGCACTTTATTCAGTATCGACAATAATTCCTATTTCTCCAGCTGTTACATCTCTATGAAGCCGAAAACATATCTTTCGTATATGAGGTTGCCAAGAAAAGTCTATTACATTAGAGGTTCGCTCATTGTATGTCCTTTTTTGCTTCTAACTACGCATATTTTTGCATTTCAATGGACAATTTCTTACATAAATCTCTAACCGTGCATCCTATCAACGCAGCCCAAGGCTCTTAGAAATTTGTTTAATCTAGGCTGAGGTGACGATTATGATATCGGGGCTATTTTGAGTTTGTTTCCAATTGTTGCCCCCAAACGGCTCGTTTTTGCCTTTTTTCATCACATTTGCTTGTCTAAATATGTAATCGTGCATCTTATTGACGTGCCGCTTGCTCTCACAAGTCTCTTTAATCTAGGCCGAGGCAACCATTATGATCTCAGGGGTGTTTTGAGGCTGTTTATAATTTTTTCCCCCAAACGACCCGTTGCTGCCATTTTCCATAACATTTTGTTGTCTAAACATCTAACCGTGCATCTTATTGACACGTTGCTTGCTCTCACAAGTTTATTTAATCCAGTCTTAGGTGACCATGATGATCTCAGGGTTGTTTGGGGGCTGTTTCCAATTTGTTCCCTCCAAATGGCCTGTTTTAGCCTATTTTCCTCACAATTTTTTTGTCTAAATCTCTAACCATGCATCCTATTGACGCACTGCTTGCTCTCACAACTTCTTTAATCTTGGCCGAGGTGACCATTATGATCTCGGGGGTGTTTCGATGCTATTTCCAATTTTTTTTTCCCCAAAAGACACGTTGTCATATGCTCTAGCGCCATTGGCATTCCAAAGGTGATAGACTCATCCTGCACTATTGTCATATGCTCCTGTAATTGTAAAATATAAATATTGTTAATATAAAGCAAACACAATAGTTACTATGAGTGTCCAAATGATTGGAATACTTGCATATAAATTACGGCATGTAGGGAAATAGGTCTCCTCGAAATTCAGCAAGAAAGGTTATGTCCTAATGTCTGCAGAAATTGCCCCCTGTTATTCATCCTTTCATCTCCCCACTATTCTTCATTGTTCTATTCTTGGAGCATTCTGATATACAATATATATATATACATATTGAAAGAAAATATATTGAAAAAAAATAGGTAAATTAATGGTGTAATGAGGTAAAAAAGAAAAGACATAGGTAAAATTGAAAAAAAAAAAAAAAAAAAAAAAAAAAAAAAAAAGAAAGAAAGAAAGAAAGAAAGAAGAAGAAGAAGAAGAAAAGACATCTCATATGGAGGGTGTAAAGAGGTAAATTAATGGTGTAAGTAGAATCACTCTTTTACATTTGGTACGATATAAAAATTAAGATAAAGTACACCTTTCACCTCTATAATTTCAATTAAATTTCACTTTAAGTCCTATTATTTCAATTTGAATAATTGATGCCACAAGAGTTTTGCTTCCGAATGCACTCAAAGCATAGTTTGACCTCCCAATCCTTGGAAGTTCTACTTAGATGGTTTCACGGAGGTACATCTTGACTTGTCTAGGGCAAATGTGCCATTGATGCACAAGGAAGTGTGGCACCTACTGAATCATATAACAACAGTAATAAAAACCTTCCTCTGCAACAAGACTAACTTAGTTAGCTACAGCCTCATTTACTCCTTACCTATTAAATCTAATTTTATTTGTTCACTAGATTAGATTAAAGTATAAAAATTAAATTGTTTAATTTGAAACAATGAGAATCAAAGTAAAATTTAAATCAAATTTCAAGAGTTGTAAATTACCTTAAAAATTAATTGATTGATCTGTTGGTGATTGACAAAAAAACAAGCAAATCAAGAGAAAAGGAAAACTGAAAAAATTACAGTTTTGGCACAAAAAGAAAAAACTATGCCAAAACTTGACTGGATTGTAGATTTTATACTCTTCCACTATTGACTTTTTATAACTTTAAGATGTGACTAACTAAGCTTCTACTTTATTCCAAGAAAAACTCTAATGTTGACATAAAGGTTAGAAGCTATCCTCAAACACAAAATTCTAAGAATTTCCAGACACACAAACACACAAAAATAAATAAATAAAATAAAATAAAATAAAACTCTGATTCAATCATATCCGGTAGTGTAGTGTTAGTTTCTAAACCACACAAACAGGTCACCTTGTGCAAAATTGATCCTGCTGCTTAATAAAAAGCTGAGACCAAGCATTGCTCTACCGAAAGGAACTTTTTTCAATAAAACAAAGGGAAGAAACTCACTGAGAATACTAGGACTATTTATGGGGTTTGTTTGTAGTGCTTTATTCTCATCATGAATCATATTAGGGCCAAGGAAAATTGGAGAAGTCATGAGGCAGAGGTAGAGTAGGAACAAATTAATTTTACAATCTTTAGGAATGGTAGTATTTTGATATTTTGATCTTACTATATTTAAAAAAAAATAATAATAAAAACTAATTTACATATAATAAATATAATCAGGGCTGGCAAAAAGGAAAAGAAAACATGTTTCTCACCTGTTATTGTGTTGTAGTGCAGTGTAACCAAGGGGATAAGAGATGTGAACAAATCAATGTGAAGAAACTTCCTCCTCTTGACATCTCATTATGATTACACTGATTCTTCTTTGTCTTCCCAAAATGAAAAGTTTAAATAGCTTAAAACAGGTGATAGAGAACGACCATCTGCAGATCACAATCCAGCAAATCACAATGGAGTTGTAGTTTAGTATATGGTGTACTGTGTCACATGTGATCATATGCTATAACAGAGTTAGTTAGAGGTGGTTAGTTAGTTAGGTTGTTAGCATTGTATCTTGTATCTAATATGTATATATATCATTGTAAGTGAGCAGAGGAAATCAAGAAAATATATTCAATATCAATAATTCTTCATGGTATCAGAGCTTTGAAGCTCCAACGAGCATCTCTCTAATGGCGTCATCTCCAATGATGATTCCATCGTCTTCAACTACGATCTCTTTGAATCTCAATATGCTGTTCTCTAATCTGAGTTCTCTTATGACTGTAAAACTAGTTAATACAAATTTCATCATCTGGAGCAGTCAAATGAAGAACATTCTTCGTGCTACCAATCTGCTGAAATTTGTTGATGGCTCGTATCCATGTCCAGCGGACTGTATCCGCAATTCATCTGGTGTAGAAATGTGCAATTCTGAAGCACTTCAATGGAAGATGATTGATGCACATTTAATAAGCTGCATTACAGCCACTCTTTCACCTATTATCTTCACCACTGTTCTTCATCTTCAAACTAGTTCATAAATTTGGTTTGCATTAGCCAAACGATTTACAACTCTATCAAGATCACATATCCATCAGCTTAAGAACAAATTAAACTCTGTCTCGAAAAATTCTGACTCAATGGAGGTATATCTCAGAAGCATTAAAACTCTTGTTGATCAACTTAGCATTGCTTCCTCATTTGTTGAAGACGAAGACATTGTTCTTATTACTTTGAATGGATTACCTGCGGAATATGATTCATTAAAAACTGCAATTCGAGCAAGATCAGAGAGCATATCCATGGATGAGCTTTCATCCTTACTATGTTCAGACGAAATTCACATTGACGGAAAAATAAAGCAGTCCTCTGTTCTTACTATTGCCTATGCAACAATGAAGGATTCTCAGCCCTCAAAAGGTTTCACTTCTTATCACAATAATCGCGGTTCTTCTCGCCGTGACTCAAGAGGTTCCTACCGAGGATCATACAGATCTGGTCCAGGAAGATCTTCAACCTTCAGAGGCAGATCTTCAAATCATGGTAGGTCAGGTAGATCAGATTTTGGTTCTGGTAGATCAGATTTTAGATCTGTTTGTCAAATCTGTGGTAAACCTAACCACTCTGCCTTGGATTGTTGGCATCGACTGGATCTTGAATTTCAGTCTCAGTTATCTTTTTCTCCTCAATCTCACTCCCAAACTCATTCCAAAGCTTATGTTGCCTCCATGACTGATGATACTACATCTCAGCACTCCACTCCTTGGTTTCTGGATTCCGCTGCATCTGAACATGTGACAAATGATCTTCATCGTTTAACCTCCTATCAGCCTTACTCTGGTCCTAACCAAGTTATAATTTGCAATGGTGACTCTCTCCCCATTCACAACACTGGGAAAGGTATTTTGCCAACTCCACATCATTCTTTTAAACTTAACAAAGTTCTTCATGTTCCTACTATTTCATCTAATCTTCTTTCAGTACAACAATTAGCAAAAGACAACAATTGCTCTATCATTTTTTATCACTCTTCCTTTGCCATTCAGGAAAAAGTTTCTAAGGCTATTCTTCACAAAGGATATCATGCCAATGGTTTATATCATTTTACTTCACCTCCTGCTTTGTCTTTGCCTCCATCTACTGCTGCTGCATTTTCTACTACTGGTTGATCATCATCTGCTGAAATCTGGCATAAAAGATTAGGCCATCCTTCTTTTTCAAAGCTTCAACCACTTAAGTCTCATTTGTCGATTGTTTTCAATAAAAATGACTTGAGTTGTATTGATTGCTCTGTTTCCAAATGTCATAGACTTCCATTTAAACTTTCAAATTCTACTATTAATAATCCACTGTCTTTGATTCATAGTGATGTTTGGGGTCCATTTCATGGCTCCTCTACTGGTTACAAATATTATGGGTTGTTTGTTGATGATTTCAATCGATTCACATGGATTTATCCTCTTTTTAATAAAAATGAGGCATTTTCCAAGTTTATGATTTTTAAGGCCTTTGTTGAAAAACAATTTGGTCTTCCTCTTAAAATTTTAGGAACAGATGGTGGAGGTGAATTTGTTAACCATTCCATGTTGAACTTTATGAATCTCCATGGCATACTTCATCAACACTCTTGTCCTCATACTCCATCTCAGAATGGAGTTGCAGAAAGGAAGCATTTGCACATCACTGAAACAGCTATCTCTCTTCTTCATCATTCTTCTTTACCTCTTACCTATTGGTTTGATGCCATAGTTATTGCCACATACCTCATCAATAGACTTCCTAGTGCTTTTCAGTCAAACTGCTCTCCTTTTGAACTTCTTTTTAAAACCAAACCTGACTACACACATCTCAAAGTGTTTGGATGCCTCTATTTTCCTTGGTTGAAGCCATACCCCTCTCATAAATTAGCTCCCAAATCTACTCCTTGCATTTTTCTTGGCTATCATCCATCTGTTAAAGGGTACCGCTGTCTCAATTTTGCCACGGGTTCTATTTTGCTTTCTAGACATGTTCGATTTCAAGAACATATTTTCCCTTTTGCTGCTTCTTCTACTCAACCTACTTCTCCCCCTTCTTTGTCCAGTTCACAACATTTTTTCTGGCATCCTTCCCCTATTTTTCCCTTTGCTGCCTCCCATTCAATCCACCGACCTGCTGCTAATGCTAAACCTGCTGTTCCACAGTCTGTCCCACCTCAGTTTGCTACATTTCTACCTCCTGCTCAGCCCAATTCTGCAGCTAAATCTGTTATCCCACAGTCTGCTTCTCATTCTCCACCTCAGCCTGTTGTATTTCAACCTCCTACTTGGCCCAGTTCTGTAGCCCAACCTTCCCCTAATGCTCAGCCTACATCTTCTCCTTCTATTCCAATTGGTTTTATCGAGGTTGTTTTACCTCTCCCTCCTCCTTGTACTAATATTCACCCCATGCAAACCAAATCCAAAAGCAAGCCTTTCTGTTTGTCTACCTCTCTTTCTTCTCCTTCTCTTCCTGCCGATTCTTTCACAGAGCCCACTTCATATACACATGCTCTTTCTTCTCCTATTTGGCTCCAAGCCATGATAGATGAATACACTACTCTTCAACAACAGGGTACTTGGTCTCTTGTTCCTCTTCCATCCTCTAAACAATCTATTAGCTGCAAGTGGGTTTTTAAAATCAAACGCAACTCGGATGGCACTATTGCCCGGCACAAAGCTCGCCTTGTGGCTAAGGGCTTTCTCCAGCAGTAGGGTGTGGATTTTCAAGACACCTTCAGTCCAGTGGCCAAACAACCCACCATTCGTATCTTCCTTTGTCTGGCCTTACATTATCAATGGCCTCGCAAACAATTGGACATTAGCAATGCCTTCTTACATGGCCAGCTTCAGGAAGAGGTTTATATGGACCAGCCACTGAGGTTTGTTGATCCACAAAATGCTTCTTTAGTTTGTAAGCTCCACAAGGCTCTCTATGGTCTCAAACAAGCTTCTCGGGCTTGGTTCTCCACATTTTCTTCTTTTCTTCTCTCTGAAGAGTTTATTCAAAGCAAGTGTGATTCTTCATTATTTGTCTACAAATCTTCAACCTCTGTTACTTACAGTTTGATATATGTGGACGACATTCTTTTAACCGACAATAATCAGTCTTATATTCAAACTTTGTTGGCTCATACGCACCTTGCTTTCTCTATGAAGGAGTTAGGCAATATTTCCTACTTCCTTGGGATTTCGGTTCAACCAACCTCTCATGGTTTCTTTCTCTCTCAGCATAAGTATGCTACAGAAGGCAATATTTCCTACTTCCTTGGGATTTCGGTTCAACCAACCTCTCATGGTTTCTTTCTCTCTCAGCATAAGTATGCTACAGAACTCCTTGTCAAAGCAGGCATGGTTGATTGCAAACCTTATGCCACGCCTACATCTGTCAAACTTCCAAACGAAGTTGCTGATTCTCTGCCATGCTCCCAACCTTTTCTTTATCGTAGCATTGTTGGGGCCCTTCAATGTCTTACAATCACCCGACCCGAGTTGTCTTATGCTGTGAATCAAGCCTGTCAATTCATGCACTCCCCCACGGTGGGTCATTTTTCATCAGTTAAACACATTCTAAGACATGTGAAAGGCACATTGGCCCATGGTCTTCATTTTACTTCTAGTCATTTTGGTTTACAAGCATATAGTGATTCCAATTGGGCTAGGGATCCAGCTGACAGACGTTCTACTTCTGGCTATTGTGTTTACTTGGGCAACAATCTTATTTCCTGGTCTTCCAAAAAGCAATCGACAGTATCTCGCCCTTCCACCCAAGCAGAATACCGCTCTTTAGCTCATATTGCAGCAGAGTTAACTTGGCTTCAAATGTTGCTTGTTGATTTCTTTATTCCTCACACCTCTCCTCACATCTTATGGTGTGATAACCTGTCCTCTATATCCTTGGCCACCAATCTAGTGTTTCATAGCAAATCCAAACACATCAAAGTCAACTGCCATTTTGTTCGTGACAAAGTTGCAGCCCACCAACTCATTCTCAAGTATGTTCCCACAACAGACCAGTTAGCTGACATTTTCACCAAGCCCCTTTCCATTGCTCACTTCTCCTATTTGACTCACAAGCTCATGGTCTCCCCTTCGCCCATGTGCTTGATAGGGGATGATAGAGAACGACCATCTCCAGATCATAATCCAGCAGATCACAATGGAGTTGTAGTTTAGTATATGGTGTACTGTGTCACATGTGATCATATGCTATAACAGAGTTAGTTAGAGGTGGTTAGTTAATTAGGATGTTAGCATTGTATCTTGTATCTGATATGTATATATATCATTGTAAGTGAGCAGAGGAAATCAAGAAAATATATTCAATACCAATAATTCTTTAACAGGGAGTCCCCCACTTCAATTTCAAGGCTAAGATCCACTTCCTACCCTAACTTCAATTCTCTATAGCTTCAATTAACAACTGATTTTTTTTATTATTATTATTTATTTATTTATTTTCAAATAGTCCAAAAAAATGAATAGATAAGGGCGTTCGCGTTTATCATTTTCAATAATCCATGCCACCCATGTCTCCACCCATTGCTGGAACTTCCTTCCGATCCTTTGGAAGTTCAATTTGATAAATAATAAAAAATGCAAATGATAAACTCAATTTGATGGATTCTAAATCATAAAAATCAAACACTTCAACCAAACCCATTTACAAAATCAACACAAAATTAAACTTAAAAAAACATATAAACCCTAGATGAAGTGTGAGAGATGAGGAAATAAGGGAAGGAAGAGTGAGACACAGAGAGAGAGAGAGGACCAGATCGATAGAGAGGGAGAGGACTGAGAGTGACATAGAGAGAGAGAGAGAGAGAGAGAGAGAGAAAGAGAGAAACCTGTGATTTGTGGTGGTGGCGATGGCGACGTATGACGGTGGGGAGCGATGGTGGGGTGGTGACCGTTAGTGAGCAGCCGTCAAGTTTGGTGGTGAGTGGGCGTCTGTGTGTTTCTAAGACAGAACAGATCTGTGTGAAACAAATAAGGGAGGGCGCCAATATTCATACGCTTGCCTCTAAAAAAAATTTCCTACCTTTAACGACAAAATCTTTTGTAGCTGTTTGTGTAATTTGGCTACTAACTATTGTTTTTGTCGGCAAAATCTAACTATACAACGACTAAATTTTTTTAGTAACTGAAAATAACTTATTTATTAAAAATACGATAATTATATTTAATTTTTTTATACTTTATCTCCCGTAAATAAAATTTTATATATAAATTTAAGGGTTTTGTTTCAAATGTTCATTTACTGTAATATATAGTATAGATAGATTAAAATTGTTATATTGACAATTAATAATTAAAATTATGCTTTGTTATAAAAAAATGAAATAGTTCTAATACTTCACTATTTTAGAATAAAAATATATTATTTATTAAAAATATGATAATTATATTTAATTTTTTTATATTTTGTCTCACGTAAATAAATTTTTATATATAAGTTTAAAGGTTTTCTTTCAAATGTTCATTTACTATAATATATAATATAGATAGATTAAAATTATTGTACTGACAATTAATAATTAAAATTATGCTTTGACATAATTCTAATACTTCACTATTTTAGAATAAAAATATATGAATTTTAAAAAATTATCATATTGGTTTGTGAAAGGGAAATAATTAAAGAAATTTTAAAAACTTAATGAGTAAAAAAGAATTATCGTAACATGTAAAACTGCTAAATCACGATTGAACCAGCAAATCATTCAAACCAAAAATGGTTTAGCTTAATCAGTTAGGTCAAAAGACCAACCAGCTTACACAAAAATTAATTAATTAAAACTTTTAAATTTTATTTTATTAAAATTTAAACTGTCACTAATATGGAAAGCAATCTATTACTTTAAATTTAAATTTAAAATTGACACAATATAAATTTAAAATTGTAATAATCTATCTCATAATTTACAAGTTTTAAATACAAATTTAAAATTATCATGATTATCTCATAATTTTTGTATTAAGGAGCAGTAAGAGTGACATTGAGATTATCGATATATCTATATATTTTATAAAACAATACTTTTGAGAGATTTCAAAATCTCATACAAAATTATTCTTAAAATCAAAACCTCTATATGGGATTACAAAGTAAAAGTTAAATGGAAGCTAACCAATCGGGATTTTCTTAATTGTTTAAAATTAAGAAAATTAAAAAAAAAATTAGTATGGGATATTGATCATAATTCTAACAAAAAATCTCATTTTGCTTATATAAATGGAAGCATAATATTCACTTTATATAAGTGAAACAATTCACTTTTTCCTTCTTTTCTCTATGTGAGATTATAAAATAAAAGTTAAATGAATGCTAGCCAATAAGAATTTTCTTAATTGTTTAAAAGTTAACAATTGTTTGGGCGGGAAGTTTATTTCGAATCAAGCAATCTTAGCCGTTTAATCTTTAATTAGATCAATCTTTAATTTATTTCGAATCAAACAAATTTAACTAATATATATTTTGATAAAACTGTTAAAATCGCAGTTAAACCAACGAATCAGTTAAACCGATGTGGGATTATCAAATAAAAGCTAGCCAATGGAGATTTTCTTAATTGTTTAAAATCAAGAAAAATAGTATGAGATATTGAAACTCTTACAAGGCTCCTCACTAAATGGAATGAGAGTATAAGATTCATTGTATATGAGTCTAATAACTTTTTTTTTCTTATTTTTTTGATGTGAGATTATCAAATAAAAGCTAGCCAATGGAGATTTTCTTAATTGTTTAAAATTAAGAAAATCAAGAAAAATAGTATGAGATACTGAACCTCTCACAAGGCTCCTCACTGAAAACACCCTTTTCCTTATATAATATTTGAACTGTTCCGTGGCGGAGGAGAGCTATATATGCACAGGATAAAATAATTTTATGTTATTATTTAATTTTAAAATTATGTTTAACTATTTATTTAGCCCGTGCATTGCACTGGTTCATATGCTAGCGGCGGAGGAGAGCTGTTCCGTTGCTATTGGAGCGATGGTAAGAGAGGGAGGGGAGAGGAGCAGCGGAGAGGGAGAGGGAGAGAGATGCTAAAGTGAGAGAGAGACGCTGAAGAGAGGGAGAGGTGCTGGTTTGTTTAGGGATTGGTTTGGAAACTATATATATATATGTGGTCATTTTACATAGTTTGTGACAAAACATTTTAGTCCCCAATTAATTTTATAAATCTCTCCAAAATTTGAAATGTCTCCCTCCAAATATTTTAGTTAATTGGCGACTAAAAATTTTGTTAGTCGCAGAAAATAACTTTTTTGGCTGGTTGACAAAGATGAAAAATAAATGTTTGTTTTTCATTCAGCAACTAAATAATTTTAGTAGCCAAAACTAACTATATAGTGACTATCAAATTTTGTAGTCGCTGAAAATAAATTTTTGGCGACCAAAAGTTTGGTCGCCAAAGATAAAAACTAAATTTTTGTTTTTCATTCGGCGACTAAAGAATTTTGGTAGCCAAAACTAACTATACAGCGACTAAAATATTGTTTAGTTGCTGAAAATAAATTTTTGTTTTTCATTAGGCGACTAAATACTTTTAGTAGCCAAAACTAACTATACAGAGACGAAAGTATTTTTTAGTCGCTAAAAATAACTTTTTGGCGACCAAACTTTTGATCACCAAAGATAAAAGTGAATTTTTCGTTTTTCATTCGGTAACTAAATAATTTTAGAAGCCAAAACTAACTATATAGCGGTTAAAAAAAATTTGGTCGCCAATTGTGCCATTTTTAGCGACTAAATTTTTTTTTTGTCACCAATAATCAATATACCCCAATTAAAAAAAATTAGTCGCTAAATATTGTACTTTTGCTGACTAATATAACTTTTGGTCGCTAATTCCACAACTTTTGGCGACTAAATTTTGTTTAGTCGCCAAAAGTGTAATTTGTTGTAGTGCATCAACACCACACCATCTTTTACCATCCACCAAACAAACACACAACCTCCATGATCATTAGAAAAAGAAAGCGAAAGAGAAAGAGAAAGGAAAGGGTTTTAGAATTGAAGATTGTTTCACTGAAGATGAAAAAGAAGAAACCCTAATTTTCATCTCCACTCTTTTCTGAATGAAGAGTTCAAAAGCTTTCACAAAATTATTTTCATCATCATCATCTTCTTCTTCTTCAATAGAACAACAACAATAACAACAACAGACAAAGAGAGATTCAGAGAGAGAGAGAGAGAGAAATCAATGCTCAATTTGACCCTGGACTCCTTTGTGACTCGTGATTCTTCTTCATAGCTATGGTTTGACTTCAATCAGAATCTCGTGGCCTATTTTGACTTCAATCTGAAGCCCAAACCAAGATTTGACTTCGACAAAGAACAATGGCCGTGGTTGTGGTAGCAGCGATGCTAAAGGCTCTTAAGAGAGAGAGAAAAAGTCAGATTGGCGATGTCGATTTATGTAGATATCTCGGGTCAATCTACAATGGAGGTGAATCCATGACCACTACCAACACCTTTCCGCCTCCTCCTCCTAGGGTCTTCGGAATTGAGAGAGAGAGAGAGAGAGAGAGAGAGAGAGTTTGATATGAGAAATGTAGAGTTTGGTTAGTATATATATATAGATGGGTAATTTGATCATTTTGTAGTAGTTTGATTATTTTACAGGAGTTTATTCTTGTGGATAAAGTATTTTTAAGTATGCACCTTTACGTAAAGAAAATTTAAAATTGAATTTATAGTCCGAGTGTCATTTTTAAAAACATTTTAATTATTTTTTTTAATTTTTAGATGGGAGACTTATGTTTAGGTCCTAATAGATATTGTTCAGCAGGTCCTATAATAATTAATGACATTTTACAACAAACGTTATTAAAAAAAGTAACCAATTGTTAATGTTTAACGACAATTTGAAAATTGTCAAAAAAAATCATTAATTTGAAGTTTTAGTGATAGTTTAAAAAAATTGTCACCAAAAAAAAAAAATGTAACTAATTTTTAGTTTTCAACAACAATTTGAAAAATTAATCATAGGAAAATGTCATTAATTGCAAATTTTAACGACAATTTATAACAATCGTGACCACAAAAAAAAAAAAAAAAATCACTAATTGTCAATTTTTAACAACATATACAAAAAACCGTCACAAAAAATTATTTTAGCGACACTTTTCTTATGACTAGCTTTCAATATGACTTAATATGAATTACGGTACTGCTACATGCACCAATTAGTGTATTAACTAGTGTACCAATATTAGTTATGACATTATTATTGACCCCACTCATTAATCACATTACAAATTCCAAAAACCTCTTAAATTATGACACATCATCAATTGATACACTAGTTAGTACACCAATTGGTACATATAACATTATTCTATGAATTAAGTTTAACTATTAGGACCTATTGATAGTTTAACTTTTTTAGATCCACTTAATCTTGATATATTTAAAAAGTGTAAAATTTAAACAATTTTTTAAAATTCATTGAATATAACAAATACAAAAATATACTAAATTTTAATTTTTTATAATATTTTTTGTATTTTAAAAAATTCACAAATATTATATTTTTAAATATATCTAGATTAGGTGTAATTAAAAAGTAAAAAAAATAAATAAATAAATAAAAAATAAAAAACTCAATAACCAAACAATTTTTTATTTAAAAAAAAAAAAACCCCACAATATTATTTTCCCCGATTAAAATGATACCAAGAATATAAGAGACGGGGCATTGGAATCATAGGAAAATCGAGTTACAATTCATCAATTTGTGATAATCGTCTCTGAAAAGCGAATTGAAACATTGGGTTGGACTTGCGGAAGCGAAGCTCACATGAAAAAAAAAAAAAAGAGTTTGAAACACTCACGACAAGATGATCAATACATTATGGCTGTGTTTAGTTTAATAAATTTGGAGATAAATAAAAATAAAAAAAGAAAAAAAGAAAAGAAAATATAAGTAAAATTTGAATGAGATATAATTACATTTTACCTCTAATTCACACAGCAATTTTTTTTTTTTTCTTTTCAAATTCCTCTCAAAATCTTTAAACCGAATAAAACCTAATAGATTACTTGGGGTTTTTCAATTTCGCCACTACCTTCACGGCTGCCACCAGGCAAACCATTGGGGCTCGTAGTATAGCGATCCCGGGTTTACCCCTTGTTGTACAGTAATCCGGACATGTGTCCGTGGATGTTGGTAGTTGAGTATTTTCTTGTTTACATCCTTTCCTACTTTGTATTTGAGTTATAGGATGTATTGGGCAGGTTTGTTACAGGTTGGTTGTGTTTGGAAACCAAGTGTTGCTGCCCAGAATTTTGGCTGGTCGCTCGAGCGAGGGTTTGGTCGCTCGAGCGAGGGTTGGTTTTCGTGTCTGGTGGCTCGAGCCAGAGTGGCTTCGCTCGAGCGAGCGACTGCGTCTGGCTCAGACCTGAAGGTTGCATTTCTTGGCTCGAGCGAGCTTTTCTTCGCTCGAGCGATCTGGTTCGTCCTTCGCTCGAGCGAGCGTCGTATTGCAAATCGGAAAATTTGCACTGATGGCTCGAGCGAGCGTGTCTTCGCTCGAGCGAGACCAGTTTTTGTGTCTGGTCGCTCGAGCGACGGGGTCTTCGCTCGAGCGAGCCTGTTTATATCAGCAAGGCAGCACCGAGTTAAACTTCACTTTTTCAAGACTTTTTACTTTCTAAACCCTAAAATTTGAGAGCCCTTCTCTCTAAAATTACTCTCTCTCTAAGAATTGATCTACCTAGGGTGATTTCCTACCCTAAGGCCTTTGTTAAAAAGATAGAGGGTGGCTTGGGCTTCGTTTTAATCGGAACAAATTTGGTTTTGGAGCAAGTTGGGTGTTGGGCATCATCTCCTTTTGAGCTCAATCTTTGAGGTAGGGATATCCTACTCCTCCTTATGAGTTTTGTCTTTCAATTTTAGCATTTTGATATGTTGGAAGTTGTTGTGTAATTTTGGGAAACTTTGGGCCATTGTGTAATTTTACAAAAGTTGGGGGTTTTTATCTATGATAAACCTAGAAGCATGTTTGGTATAGAAACATGGATTTAATGTTGAAACATTAAGGAAATTGGGACCTAAGGGTTGTGATGTTAATTATGGAGAATGCCTTAATTACATTGATTGATTAATTTGGATAATTAATTGTATTGATTTGTGATGTATATAATTGTTGTTTATATGCATTGTGTTGTGTTGGAGGAGATAGGGGATGTACTCCACGGTTTAGGGGAAGATAGGGGATGAACCTCTAAACCGGATGTTGTTGGGAGGAGATAGGGGATGAACTCCGTAGATAGAGCGGGTATGCTTATCTAGAAGTGTTGACAGAGCGGATATGCTTGTCGTTGGAAGCATTGATGAAATGAAAAGTGTTGGCATGAGTGTTTGTCTCATGTGTGATGTTTGGCCAGGTTCTGAGCCAAGGTTATGAAATGGCAAGTAAAAGAAATGAAATGGAAAGGAAAGGAAATATAGACTTAAGTGTCTTGGAATTGTGTTTTGTTATGAACGAATGTAAAAGTGTTGGCCATCTATCAACTGTTAATCTTGTAGTCAATGTTCATAATTGGTTTAGTATATTTCTACTGGGCTGTGGCTCACCCTATATGGGAACATCATTTTCAGGTACAGGAAGCATGCCACCCCCAAGGACTTAGTTGGGAGGCTAGTGGCGGACAGGCTTTTTGGTTGTCTTTCCTTTTATTGTATTACATGTAAATTCAAGCCAAGGGCTTTATGTGTAAATGAGTTAGCACTCTACTTTTGTGTAACCAAGTGTTAACTTGGAAAGCTGTAAGCCCTTAGGGCATTTGCTTTTGTTGTTAACATGTGATACTTTTTGTAATAAAACTCTGATGAATAGAAGGATGTGGACTTTATATATATCATAGCATGTCTTTATTGTTGGGATTAATGTTATTATTTTGGGGGCGTTACAACTTGGTATCAGAGCGTACCGGGTTCGAATACTTTGGGTACGTGGGAAGTGATTAGGATCACAATGGGTTTGTCTCGCTTGATAGAGACTTAGTGTAGAACCATATGCTATGTGTTTAAATTGATAACATGCTTATGTGATTAATTGGGTATGGGATTTAATTTCTAGGATGTTGGTTGGATCTTTGGGTTTCTGGGAGTCTTGTTGGAAAAGCACTTGATCAATGCTGTTTCTAACCGGTACTCTAGTAACGCCTTGGGACTATCATTATCCGGAAATGAAATTCGTAAGTGCTTATGTGTTTATGTGCTTATGTGGAATGAATTACAGTTGTCCATGCATTAGGACGTGAGTGTTTAGTTTTGGCACGTTTATGAATGTGCTAATGTTCTGTGTTACCTTTATTAGGATGTCAGGACGAGCAAGAGGTGGTAGGCGTGGTAGGCCTAGAAGGCAGGAGGTGCCATTACCGGAGGAGAATCCGGCAGTTCAGGAGGGGGTTGGTCAGGCCAATGTGGCCGAGCCAGCGGGTCAGCAGGCCATGAGTGCCTTGGCCCAGGAGATAGCAGGAGCTCTGGGTATTCTCAGAGCAGGGAATCAAGCAGCTGAGGCGGGGCCTTCCTTCTTGAAAAGGGAGTTCTTCCGGTCTAACCCGGAGGAGTTTGTTGGGGATCCTAAGGAGCCACTGAAGGCAGACGAGTGGCTAGAACAGATGAGTAAAACGTTCGAGATGCTAGGCATTGAGGACGGAGCATTGAAAGTGACCTTGGCATCCTTCCAGCTGAAGGGAGATGCGGGTCAATGGTGGAAATATGAGAAAGCTCGTGTTGGTGGTACTTGGGAGGCGTTTGTGAATGCTTTCCAGGAGAGGTTTTTATCTGCTGTGGCTAGAGAGAGGCTGAGGGATCAGTTCAGCCGGCTTAAGCAGGAGGGTTTGTCTGTGGCCGAGTTTGAGGCTACATTTACTAGCTTGTCCAGGTTTGCACCTGAACTTGTGGCGACAGAGGAGCGCCGTTGCTACGAGTTTGAGCGGAAGTTGAGATGGGATCTCAAGTTGAAAGTTGGTGGACCCTACATTCGAGACTACAGGCACTTGGTGGATGCTGCAGCTCATATGGAGCTGATGATGCAAGAAGGAGAGGAGGAGAAACAGGGAGGCTCCAAGAGGGGCCAAGAGGGACAGGGCGATGGTAGGAGGCAGAGGGGTTATAACCCTCAGCCGTCCCAGAGTGGTTTGGCTAGGTCGACTTTCCCAGTACCGAGTGCAGGCTCCGGGAGGGGCAGTCAGGGATAGTTCACCTGTTTCAAGTGTGGCCAGCCGGGTCACAAGGCTTCAGTTTGCCCACTGAAGGGCGGGGGTCAGAGAGCTGCTTCTTCGTCAGCTAGACCGCAGAGTCAGAGTTTGGGCAGGGGGGCAGCCCTTGTCTTGTTATCAGTGTGGACAGCCTGGGCACATGAAGAGGTATTGCCCACGGTTGAGTGCCACTTCAGGAGCGTCTGGTTCTAGGCAGACGCAGGGTTTTCAGCCAGCTCAGTCTGTGCAGGCCTCGAGGGCCAATCCGGGGGCTTCGTCGTCCCAGTCAGTGCAGCAGTCCTATGCTCCGAGAGGCGAGCAGGTGGATCAGGGGCCTACAGGGCGCGTGTATGCTGTTACCGCGCAGGATCTTGTACCGGCTCCATCAGTAGTGAGAGGTACCTTTCTGTTTTGCAACTCGGTTGCTAGAGTGTTGATAGATACGGGTGCATCTCATTCTTTTGTATCTGCTGCATTTGCATCTGTGTTGGAGTTGGAGTTAGCACTATTAGCATCTCCTATTTGTGTTGTGTCACCTATTGGGGGTGAGTTGATCTTGAAACACGGATGTAGAGGTTGTGATATTGAGGTCAACGATCATCGTCTTCCGTTTCCTTTTGTAGTTATGCCCATGAAGGGCTTTGATGTTATTTTGGGTATGGACTGGTTATCATCATACCGAGCTGTTATTGACTGCTACCGCCAGAGGGTTACTTGTTGTACCGTGAGCGGGGAGTATTTCCATTTCTTGGGAGACCGGGTTGGTAGTATTGTGCCACCGGGGTATGGTCCGCGAGGGCGGAATGAGCTTAGTGGTTTACTTGCTAGCTTTGAGAGTGGTGAGTGTGATGAGATTCAGATTGTGTTGCCGAGGGTAGTTTGTGAGTACTCGGATGTCTTTCCCGAGGACCTTGTTGATTTGCCACCTCACCGAGAGATTGAGTTCTCTATCGATTTAGTGCCCGGCACGGCGCCGATTTCTATGGCACCTTACCGTTTTGCTCCAGCAGAGTTGGTTGAGTTGAAAGTTCAGCTCCAGGAATTGCTAGATAAGGGCTTTGTTCGCCCTAGTGTTTCACCGTGGGGAGCGCCGGCACTCTTTGCTAAGAAGAAAGATGGTGCCTTGAGATTGTGTATTGACTACCGGAAGTTGAATCGGGCTACGGTTAAGAATAAGTACCCTATGCCCCGTATAGATGATTTGTTTGACCAGTTGAAAGGTTCCCGTTGTTTCTCTAAGATAGATTTGAGATCGGGTTACCACCAGTTGAGGGTCAGGGAGGAGGATATTCCGAAGACGGCATTCCGTACGCGGTATGGCCATTATGAGTTTCTGGTAATGCCATTTGGGCTTACCAACGCACCGGCAGTCTTTATGGACTTGATGAACCGGATTTTCCGGGAATTCTTGGATCGTTTTGTAGTCGTCTTCGTGGACGATATTCTTATCTATTCACCTTCAGAGGAGGAGCACGAGGAACACTTGAGAGTGGTGCTTGAGTTGCTTAGAGCCCATAGGCTGTATGCCAAGTTTGGGAAGTGTGAGTTTTGGCTGAGAGAAGTCAAGTTCTTAGGCCATGTGGTTTCCGGGGAAGGGGTGTCCGTTGATACATCCAAGACTGAGGCAGTGCAAGATTGGGCACAGCCTAAGAGTGTGTTTGAGATCCGCAGTTTTCTGGGATTAGCTGGGTATTACCGCCGGTTTGTGAAGGATTTCTCCAGGTTAGCTTCACCGTTGACCAGATTGACTCGGAGGGGAGTCAGCTTTGTATGGAGTGAGACTTGTGAAAAGTCGTTCCAGGAGTTGAAAGTTAGACTGACCACCGCTCCGGTCTTGATTATTCCGGAGAGAGGGTTGGGTTATGCGGTCTATTGTGATGCCTCACGAGAGGGTTTGGGTTGTGTGTTGATGCAAGAGGGGAAAGTGGTAGCTTATGGCTCACGTCAGTTGAAAATTCACGAGAAGAATTACCCTACGCATGATCTAGAGTTAGCGGCTGTGATCTTTGCCTTGAAAATCTGGAGGCACTACCTTTATGGTGAGAGATTCGAGGTGTTCTCGGATCACAAGAGTCTGAAATATCTGTTTTCACAGAAAGACTTGAATTTGAGGCAGAGGAGATGGATGGAGTTTATTGAGGATTATGACTTCGAGTTGCACTATCACCCAGGAAAGGCCAATGTTGTGGCCGATGCCCTTAGCAGAAAATCCATTAGTGATGTAGCTTGTATAGCCATCCGAGAGTGGGAGATGTTGGGGGCCATTGGAGAGTTTGATTTGCTTTTGAGCGAATCCGTTGAGGCTGCGGCCTTGTTTTCTGTTGTTGCACAGCCGACGCTTGTGACTAGAGTGTTAGAGGCACAGAGAGGTGACCTTGAGGTGGAATCCCTCAGAGAGAAGATCTCCAGTGGGAAGGTTGAGAAGGGTTTGACGGTGTATCCCGACCTGAGTGTGAGATACCGAGACCGTTTGTTTGTACCGGAGTCTTGCCGAGAGGAAGTACTCCGAGAGTTTCACCATTCGCGCCTTGCGGTGCATCCGGGAGGTACTAAGATGTACCGGGATTTGGGTCGCCAGTTTTGGTGGCGGGGTATGAAGAGAGATGTGGCAGTTTTCGTGTCTAAGTGCCTTACTTGCCAGCAAGTGAAGGCCGAGCATCAGAGGCCAGCGGGTTTGCTACAACCCTTGCCTATTGCCGAGTGGAAGTGGGAGCATGTCACTATGGACTTCGTTGTAGGTCTTCCGAGGACTCAGCGGGGTAGTGATGCTATTTGGGTGGTTGTAGACCGGTTGACTAAGTCGGCGCACTTCATTCCTATGCGCGTGAGAGATTCAGTAGATCATCTTGCCGACTTGTATATTCGGGACGTAGTGAGGTTGCACGGGGTCCCAGTGACGATCGTCTCAGATAGAGATCCTCGTTTTACTGCTAGGTTGTGGCAGAGTTTGCAGAGTGCCTTGGGTACTAAGTTGACCTTTGGTACAGCTTATCATCCTCAGACTGACGGGCAGTCCGAGCGTACTATTCAGATCCTCGAGGATATGCTTCGGGGTTGTGTCCTTGATTTCAGTGGGACGTGGGAGAGGCACTTACCATTGGTAGAGTTCGCCTACAACAACAGTTTTCAGTCTAGTATTGGTATGGCACCGTTTGAGGCCTTGTATGGCCGACCTTGTAGGTCTCCAGTTTGTTGGGCCAAGGTGGGTGACGCACCTTTGTTGGGTCCGGAGTTGGTTAGGGAGACGACGGAGAAAGTTGAGCTTATCCGTAGGAGGCTTGTTACAGCCCAGAGTCGTCAGAAATCTTATGCTGACCGTAGGAGAAGACCTTTGGAGTTTGAAATAGGTGATCATGTGTTTCTGAAGATATCACCTAGACGGGGGTTTGATGAGGTTTGGGAAGAGTGGGAAGTTATCCCCTCGGTTTATTGGTCCTTTTGAGATCCTTGAGAGGGTTGGCGAGGTTGCTTATCGTCTAGCTTTACCGCCACAGTTATCCGGGGTTCATGACGTGTTTCATGTGAGTATGCTTCGGAAGTATGAGCCGGATCCATCACATGTGTTGGATTGGACCGACTTAGAGGTAGATGAGGATGCCTCGTACGAGGAGAGACCGATTCGGGTCTTGGATAGGCGGGATCAAGTCCTGCGTGGCAAGACCATTCCTTTGGTTAAGGTTTTGTGGAAACATCACGGAGTGGAGGAGGCCACTTGGGAACGTGAGTTGGGAGTCCGCGAGAAATATCCGGACTTGTTTGTTGATGTGTAATCAAGTGTTGCAATTGTGTAATTGTAATGAACTTTAAGAACATTAGAAATGTCTTAAGTTGAAAAACATGGTGCATGTTTTGGTTAATGTAAATGTTGTAGAACTTACCTTGTTATGGGAGTTGGTTATAATATTGCATGTGTTGGCTATATTATAGAAATGGAATTGTATCATGATTATTGCTTATGATATGAATTGTGAACCATGTGTGTTGGAAATGGTTGAAATGAAAAGAGAATGCATGTTGAAATGTATATGTTGTAGAATGCCTCTTGATAAGAGATGGAATGACCGGGAATGGGTCGAATTGTGGACTGTTGTGGTATAACATTGTTTAAAAGGGAGGAAAACTTGTTTTTTCAAAAACTTGTTCTTAATTTCGGGGACGAAATTCTTTAAGGGGGGGGAGGTTATAGCGATCCCGGGTTTACCCCTTGTTGTACAGTAATCCGGACATGTGTCCGTGGATGTTGGTAGTTGAGTATTTTCTTGTTTACATCCTTTCCTACTTTGTATTTGAGTTATAGGATGTATTGGGCAGGTTTGTTACAGGTTGGTTGTGTTTGGAAACCAAGTGTTGCTGCCCAGAATTTTGGCTGGTCGCTCGAGCGAGGGTTTGGTCGCTCGAGCGAGGGTTGGTTTTTGTGTCTGGTGGCTCGAGCCAGAGTGGCTTCGCTCGAGCGAGCGACTGCGTCTGGCTCAGACCTGAAGGTTGTATTTCTTGGCTCGAGCGAGGCGAGCGTGTCTTCGCTCGAGCAAGACCAGTTTTTGTGTCTGGTCGCTCGAGCGACGGGGTCTTCGCTCGAGCGAGCCTGTTTATATCAGCAAGGCAAGCACCGAGTTAAACTTCACTTTTTCAAGACTTTTTACTTTCTAAACCCTAAAATTTGAGAGCCCTTCTCTCTAAAATTACTCTCTCTCTAAGAATTGATCTACCTAGGGTGATTTCCTACCCTAAGGCCTTTGTTAAAAAAGATAGAGGGTGGCTTGGGCTTCGTTTTAATCGGAACAAATTTGGTTTTGGAGCAAGTTGGGTGTTGGGCATCATCTCCTTTTGAGCTCAATCTTTGAGGTAGGGATATCCTACTCCTCCTTATGAGTTTTGTCTTTCAATTTTAGCATTTTGATATGTTGGAAGTTGTTGTGTAATTTTGGGAAACTTTGGGCCATTGTGTAATTTTACAAAAGTTGGGGGTTTTTATCTATGATAAACCTAGAAGCATGTTTGGTATAGAAACATGGATTTAATGTTGAAACATTAAGGAAATTGGGACCTAAGGGTTGTGATGTTAATTATGGAGAATGCCTTAATTACATTGATTGATTAATTTGGATAATTAATTGTATTGATTTGTGATGTATATAATTGTTGTTTATATGCATTGTGTTGTGTTGGAGGAGATAGGGGATGTACTCCACGGTTTAGGGGAAGATAGGGGATGAACCTCTAAACCGGATGTTGTTGGGAGGAGATAGGGGATGAACTCCGTAGATAGAGCGGGTATGCTTATCTAGAAGTGTTGACAGAGCGGATATGCTTGTCGTTGGAAGCATTGATGAAATGAAAAGTGTTGGCATGAGTGTTTGTCTCATGTGTGATGTTTGGCCAGGTTCTGAGCCAAGGTTATGAAATGGCAAGTAAAAGAAATGAAATGGAAAGGAAATGAAATATAGACTTAAGTGTCTTGGAATTGTGTTTTGTTATGAACGAATGTAAAAGCGTTGGCCATCTATCAACTGTTAATCTTGTAGTCAATGTTCATAATTGGTTTAGTATATTTCTACTGGGCTGTGGCTCACCCTATATGGGAACATCATTTTCAGGTACAGGAAGCATGCCACCCCCAAGGACTTAGTTGGGAGGCTAGTGGCGGACAGGCTTTTTGGTTGTCTTTCCTTTTATTGTATTACATGTAAATTCAAGCCAAGGGCTTTATGTGTAAATGAGTTAGCACTCTACTTTTGTGTAACCAAGTGTTAACTTGGAAAGCTGTAAGCCCTTAGGGCATTTGCTTTTGTTGTTAACATGTGATACTTTTTGTAATAAAACTCTGATGAATAGAAAGATGTGGACTTTATATATATCATAGCATGTCTTTATTGTTGGGATTAATGTTATTATTTTGGAGGCGTTACACGTAGAGCCCTCAACTGCTGTCGATTTTAGCTTGGAATTAGCGACATCAGCTTCAAAAACTTCCTGGTCCTCGTTGGTGGTTTTTTTTTAATTTTTTTTTTAATTTAAAATCCCTCATATTAAGATTTTATAACATAAAGGATATGAAATATTTTCATAGTAGTTGGGGGTCTCTTAACTTTTTACAGAGAAATTTTGAAGAAGAGAAATTTCAATTTAAATAAATTTCAAAATACAAAAAAAAAAATATCTAGAAAAAAAAAAAAACCCACAATATAAGAGATATTTCACCAAAAACACAAAAAACAGAAAAACCAAAAAAAACTCAATTTTAAAAAAACTAAATTTAAAAAACTAAAACCAAACACACTGTTTATTTTCTCTGACTAAAATGATACCAGGAATATAAGAGACAAGGCATTGGAATCAAGCTACAATTTAATTAGCAATCATCTCTGAAAAAAAAAAAAAAAAAAAAAAAAAAAAAAAAAAAAAGTATGAAAAACACTTAGGATTGGATAATCAATACATTATGGCCGTGTTTAATTTATAAATTTGGGGATAAATTAAAAAAAATTAAAAATAAAAAGAAAGAAAATATAGATGAAATTTGAATAAGATATGATTACATTTTACTTATGATTCATATACTTTTCTTTTTCTTTTTCTTTCCAAATTTCTCTCAAAATCTTTTAACCAAATAAAACTTAATAAATTACCTGTGGTTTTCCAATTTCGCCACCACCTCCACAGTTGCCACCACCAGGCAAACCATTGGGGCTCATAGAGTCCTCAACTATTGTCCATTTCAGCTCGGAATTTAGCCACATCAACTTCAGAAACTTCTTGGTCATTGACAGTGGTTTTTTTGTTTTTTGAGAATTTTTTTTTAAGGTTTCTAATATTAGAACTTTATAGCATAAAAGACAATGAAATATTTTCATAATAGTTGGGGTCCCTCAAATTTTTATAGAGAAATTTTGAAGAAGAGAAATTTCTCTAGGTTGAAATTTCTTTGGTTTGCAAAATTTCTCTGTGTTTTCAAATTTTCTCTATATTTTCAAATTATTTGGTTTGAAATTTCTCTAATTTGTTCACAAATTTCTCTATATTTTGACTAATTTTGTTTGATTTACTCACAAATTTTCTCTGTATTTTGACCAATTTTTTCTATAATTTTTACAGGAAAACACCATGCTAAGTTCAACAAATAACTTAAAATACAAAATCTAATTACAGTTTAAAAAATAGCAAACACTACACATGCTAAAAAATCAAAAATAAAATTTAAAGTTAGAAATTCAGTATAACCCTTCCAATTCACTAAATACAAAATCATCAATTGTTCTCAAAAAATGCCACTAATATCAATTCAAGCCATTAAAGTCATGAGAAAACGCAACTGCAATGGAGCTATGGAAGTTTCTAGAATAAACTCAAAAAAAGACAAAGAATTGAGTACCTAAAAGAACATGGTGAGAGTAGAGACGATCTGCTCAGTCTCTTCTGGAATTAGGGTTTCTTCGACAATCGATCTAACTCTGTTTCTCCTTATTTGGAACTTGTTATTGTTCAGTACAATTGCGAAACTAGGGTTACGATTGACAGAGCTACCATGGCTTTGAAGATGAAGAGACCCAAGTGGCAAGCTTAAAGAAAGAGAAGAAGAGATGTGAGATTTTGATAAGCAATTCAAATTCAGAGAGGAAAATCATGAGATTGAAGAAGCCATTGTTGTTTGGTTCAATTTTGTTATTGTTATCAATTCAGAGAGAGAGTCATGGTGGTGGAGGAAGCGTCGATGTGGAAAGCGGATGAAGAGGCTACGACAGGGAAGAGAAAGAGAGAGATGAGAGAATGAGAGAGATGGTGTGATATATGAGTGTGGGTGAGAGACCTTAGGCTACAAAAATAAATATTGTAGACCTCTCTCATTACTAAAAGTTGGAAAGGGATGTTAGACTAATTTTTTTTTTATTTTTTATTTTTTATTTTTTTTTTTTTTTGTTTTGCAAATGAATGTAGTTGGGCATGAGTGGATTTTTGTTTCCTTCTTATCAACTTTTTCACTTGATCCTTAGGGTTATGTTCTTTTTGGACTACTGGGTTTCTCTTCAATCCTTAATCGAACTGGATAGGTATTATTCGATCTATTGGGTCCACTTTTAGGTTCTAATAATCCGAACCGTTCACATTTTAGGATTTATCAAGTACGTTATCTTTGCAAAAAAATCAAGTTGATCAGATAATGACAACCACGTGTTCAAATTAATTTTGTATAAACCTTTATTTTCTCACTGTTTATAAACCGTTTATTTTTTTTCATACAAAATTGATCTGAACATTTGGTTTCTATTATTCGATCAACTTGATTTTTTGCAAAGATGATATACTTGACAAATCTTAAAAGAATAATGCTTGGGACCCCCCTTTTGGGGGTCACCCCCTCACCCCCCCACTTTGCCACGTGGCGGGGGGGTGATTGGAGGAGCAGGAAAAAAAAGAAAAAGAAAAAAGAAAAAGTAACCAATGAGAGAGAGAGGGGGTCAAAGGGGGTGGGAGAAAAAGGGGGGATGAATCATTGTTGATCTTAAAATATAAATGATTTGAATTATCGAAATGGAATTCTAAAATAGACCCAATGGGGCCGAACAATACCTCTTTAATCAAATTAAGGGATGGAGAGAAGCCCAGTCTTTTTTTTGCAAATGATTTGCCTTTTGTTTGTGTTAACTTTAGTTGGATATAATCCGGTTGGCATTGGCATTTTCTCATTAATCCTTTTGTGTTATTTTTCAATTTTGAGTTAATAATAATTTTTTGATAAAAAAAAAGTTAATAATAATTTTATTATTATTTTTTTTTTTATGAATTCAAAAAAATATGGGGCAAATTATATTGATATTCCCTAAATTTTATCTCTTGCATTATTTTAATCCATGCAATTTCAATTAGTTCTATTGTAATTTTTTATTTTATATTTTGTTCTAATTTAGTTTTATTGATAATGTCAATTAGGGTTTTTTTAAAAGAAAATGGTTACTACGTTGGTTAAAATTAACTCACTGAATTGAATAAATCACTACAAGAAATTGCATTTTTCGCAACGTAACAAAATATGTTGCTAAAAGGAAAAACTCGTCGGCAAAAAGTTTCGCCGACACACGGAGCTACGTTCGGCAAAACTTTTTTGCCGACAAAATTATCATTGCGTAGGTAAAAGTAATACCTTTAGCAACAAATATAGTCACTGGTAAAAGCCTTCATCCCTCGTCGACAATTTACCTTGCGTCAGTAAAAGTAGTTCAAATATGATGATTGTGTGACACTTTTCCCGACACAAATTTGCATCGGCAAAAAAATACACTTTTAGCAACACAATATGAGTCCGCAAAAGTAAACTTTTGGGGACACATTTATGTCGGTAAATGTTGCCAATTGCCGACGATTTGTTTGTCGAGAAAGCTTTCACTTTTAGCAACGACAAATTTGCATCGGCAAAATCAATTAAAAATTATTTATATTTTCTATAGGATTCCTTTTATCAACGATTGATTCTGTAGTTAAAAAATATATAAATCACAGGCATGTATAAACTGCATATATGATAATATTTTTTTTTCCATGTGATTTGTTTTCCTTGTAACCTGTATATACATACAAACAAATCTATATATAACAAACTATACAAACAAAACTTAACGCCATAACGTCGTAACAACTATTAATCCAACCAAATTAATGTCAAATGCATTCCAATATCAAACAATCCCAAATTGCATTCAAATATCCAACAATACTAAACATAAGAATCCTAAAATGTGTCCAAATATCCAACAATCCCAAACATAATAATTCCAAAATATATTTCAAAATATTTAACAAAATAACCTATAAAACAAAACAAAGAAAAATAAAATAAACGACTACATTGTTGAATGACAAACTCTTGTATCTTTAGTAACCATATCACCACCCAAACCACGAACGTCCATCACTCCAACCTGTCAATAAAAAGACAAAAACATTAGTACTTTGTCAATGCATTAACCTTCATAAATAATATACAAATATAGTTAAAATTAATTGAATTAGCTAAACTTATTTCATTTTAAGTGTCTAGTTCATACACGCAAGTTTGAGATTAATTTTGAAATTACGAGTCTTGTACTTATTCCATGAGTTTTTACAAGTCATTTTCCCCTAATAAGGTGCTCAAACCAATTCCTGGGCATTTTCATAGCTATTACACAAATTTTCCCTTCAAATGCCTATTTTTAAGTCCAAGTGTTCAAAATATACAAGTTTGAGCTTAATTTTGAAACTAGGATTCTCATGCTTGTTTTGTGAGTTTCTATAAGTTAATTTGGTCCTTACTAAGGTGTGTGAACCAATTATTGGGTATTTATATAACTAATTTACAATTTTTCCCTCCGGGTGCTAATTTTCAAGATTAAGTGTTAAAAAATATGCAAATTTGAGTTTAATTTTTATAATGGGGAATCATGTGATTGTTCCACGAGTTTCAACATTTTAATCCTTACTATGTTGTTCGTATTGATTCCTGGATATTTCCGTGGCTATTTTATGATTTTTCCCTTCAAATGCCTATTTTCAAGCATAAAATTGCTCAAAAAAGACCATTTCAGCTCAATTGAAAGCTGGGAGTCCCCATGCTTGTTCCTTGAGTTATAACAAGTTCCTTTTATGCTTCCTAAGGTGTTCATACTAATTTCTAGGCATTTTTGTGGCGATTTCATGATTTTTCCCTCTAAATGCCAATTTCTAAGTCTAAGTGTTTAACAAATGTAAGTTTGAGCTTAATTTTAAAAATGGGGAATCTTGTATTGTTCTATGAGTCTGTACAAGTTAGTTTTATCTTCACTAAGGTTTTCGTATTGATTCATGACAATTTTTCTGGCCGTTGCATGATTTTCCCCTCCAAACGCTTACTTTCAAGACCAAGTGTTTAAAAAATGCAAGTTTGAGCTTAATTTTAAAACTAAGAGCCATGTTCTTACTTCATGAGTTTCTACAAGTTACTTTTATCCTTACTATGATGTTCCTATTGATTCCCAAGTATTTCCGTGGCTATTTCACAATTATGCCCCTTAAAACGCCTATTTTCAAGCTTAAGGTGTTATGTTTTACAATGCTTAAGACCTTAACCCTACTGCCTCTGTTTCAGTGTCAAGCTAAAGCGCCAAACAATACTTGAGACCTAAACCAGTAACATCAAACCTGCTATACAAGCACCCCAAATCAGCACCCAAAGACAGCAACCAAAACCAACTTATTTAATTGTAGGTTGTTGACACATGTCATTTAAGTTAAATAAAATACATCAGGTTAGTATTAAATTTACCTCTACTTCACTAAGAGAAGTTTCATCCTCCCTTGCACCTGATGCGTCCTACCCAATACTGTGGCTTGGAACTAACCCCGGAATGCTAGCTAGATCTATCCCCCATTTTTTGTAGCCAACATCTGCATAACACCTTGCATTGTGCTGATGCTTCAAGCCCCGTCAACGAACTATTGTCGCTGGTCAACTACCTAATAATTTTACATTTCACATTGCATATATAACAGTTAAACAAAAAATAAATTAATGAATGGTGGCATCAATTCCTTTGTGACATTTGGGCCACCATTAAATATGTAAGCTTAACATTCATGATAAAATAATGGGTATGTTTGGTTTGTATTTGGGAGATGAATTTTAGAAAAAAAATTTAAAAAAATGGTTTGGTTTGAGTTTTTCTCAAAAAATTTCCAAAATCACTTTCTCTCTCTTACACATCAATCAATCACTTTTTCTCTCTCCTCTCACACATTTACTCAAATTCTCTTCAAAATATCAAATCATTCAAACTCCCAAAAAAACAACTCTCCCAAAATATACAACTAAACAAACCAAAAAAATTTCTAAACTCTCTCTCCAATTTTTTTTCAAAAACAACTCTCCCAAAAACAAACCAAACAGCCCAATATATTTATAGTAATAATAATAGTTGATGTTGACGTTATTTTTCTGTATATATGAGTAGATCGTTTCTATATAAATTGTTTTAGAGCAACTCCAACAATCCCGATTTTACCTCAAAGTGGGGCTAAAAAGATATTTTTCTATTTTATGAGTCTCTTTTCAACTAATTTCTCCAAAATACTCTATTTTTTTTTTCTATTCTATTTAAATATTCTTTTTTTACCTTTTAAATTTTAAGTGTGCTAATCCTTTTATTCACCATTCAACTCAATGTTGCAGATCATTTTCCTATATCCAAAACCCACAAACCATTTGCAATTTAAACTATGAGCATTTAAAGTACGTTAGTAAAATTCACTACAACTATTTCAACTGATATTCCAAAACCAATCTAAAACATTGAGCAGTCTAGTGCCACCTCTAAAAATGCACTTTATAATTGGGTTTGCAGCAACAAATATATGAAAGAACACATATCATAAAAAATGGAAATAGAAAAAAAGATAAAAGAGCTGTTAAAAGATCTTGAGTTGTTTGTTCCTGTCATCGTTTGGAGTTGTTTGGTGAAGAGACCAATAAGAGCAGTTGAATAAAAACTAGTTTATATTTTTGGGGGTTCTACATTATTGACCATTAGAAGTTACTCGTCTTGAAAGTATATAAATATGTACTCTAGACTAAAGCTCAAGGTTTAAGCTTTACATTCTCCTAAATTATATTTTCATAAGTATCATATATATATATTTATGTACAAGACAATTACAGACATGTAAATTTTATAAGAACATACAAATAATGTTAATTTTAGAGCTCAACTCAAATCCCAAACAGGTTAGAATCATTTACTTACTTGTGCATTAGAAAGTGGCAAGGCCAATAATGTCATTTCAAGTAATTGAGGAAGCAGGCATTGGAACAGATTTTTCTTTGAAAGCATATGAAGCAACAAGATCAAGATTTGATAATTGTAGAGTTGATTCTATAATCTTCACAATACATGAAAGTGTACTATCAATCTGCATTTGTATTGCTTTCATAAATAAAATTTAGGACAAAAGAAATGAAAAAGATTGATAAATATTGTTAGAGACATAGATCGGCTACATTGATTTGACACCAAAAGTTTGCATCTAGCTCATAATATTTTGGAGTCTAAGAAACATACCAGTGAATCAATGATAAAGTCTGTCTCTTCCACAAAAACGCTAACACTTTTCATCTTCATTGCATACTCTTTCACACTGTCTACTTGTTCATTTACTGACATCAAATCCTGCTTGGTATGCTGGCACTTTCTTTCACAAGCTCCTGACAAGCAGAAAGCAGTTGCTCTGCCATTGCAATAGGTGTTTCAAGCTTAAGCTTCATTCTTTCAATTCATGTACTTGTTGAACCATCTAAAAAGCTATACAAAAAAATTTCAAATTCATAGAAACTACGGGTTCTCCAATGAGGATTAGTCATAGATAGTTCTTCAATCTCTTTCTGAACATGGTAGGAAACTGAAAGTTTTTGCTTCAAGGGCAGATAGTGTATAGATACAAGATATAATGTCACATGTTCTAAATTAAGCAACTTCTAAGTATTTTCCTTGACGAAAGCAATAGCTTCCTCGAGTTGCATCAAATCATGTAAAAGAATTGAAGATTAGAATTACTTTATTAGCAAACCTAAAGTAGGGGAAATTTGTCCATTCTTTATAGTCCCTCCTATAAGAAATCCCTTTGAATAAAATTAACAATCAAACTAGAGAATGCATAATTAAACCTCATTAGAATTCTGATAGAGATTAGATTTATTCAACACAAACACAAATTTTTTTCTTCCACTGCTGAGTGTAACGGAGAAAAGAAACCTGGAAAGCACCACAAATGGAGCCAAAATTATCCAAAATAAATAAATAAATAACAAAAGACTTTACATTAACTTAAATACTAAATGGACAATACATAATATATGATCTTATAACAAGAGAATACAGACATCAAGTTAACTACCCAAGCAACCAATCTTACTAATTTAATTTCCAATAAAACCCTAAACCCAAGCGGTAAAACTGGCAAAATTTTCACAATGACTAACTAAAGCTTCTCAATTTCTCAATCCAATCATTCCTTAAACAAATTCAGAAAGTCGAACTTACAGTGAACCAATAAGAAAATCAAAGCAATTTCCATACAAACATCTAAATACACACTGTACCTTGTCATTGGTGTAACCAAATTCGCCGAAATCAAAATGATCGTCATTGTAATGTCTCGCATCATTCTTTGTGTCTTCGAGTGGAAGCTGAACCTGAGCGAGCATAAGGTAATTAGGCTCGTTCTCGGATACAGAAGAAGAATCCAGAAATCAAAAATCCATTGGATATGGAGATACAAAGCAGATGGAGAAACAGACCCGTGGAGGGGGACTAAGATACAGAGCAAAGAGGGGACAAACCTACAGAGCCAGAATGAAGCGGAAAGGGTCTATCATAGCAACGACAAACAGTGGAAACCCCCGATGATCGACCAATGTCTGTGCAAGCGTGCGAGAGGGAGAGAACTACGAATCGTGAGAGAACGGCTGTGCAAGGGTGAAAATCGCGGAGAGAAGGGTTTTCCCTATGAACAAAAAAATAAAAAGGGGGGAATTTTGGGAGGAAGGTAAGAAACTGAGGTCATGTTTAGTTGATTTTCTTTTAAAAAATGTATTTTTGAATTTTTAAAAAAGTATTTATACCTTTTGTAAAATTATATAAAATTGATAAGTATAGTACTTTTAAATTTTTTAAAATTTTTCACGAAACTAATTTTTTGTCTTTAAAAAATAAATCTGAATCAAGTTTTAGAAAATCAAATCAAATATAGCCATCAATTCAACTTTGCAAAGAGTTTCGATTATTTTAATTTGGTTATCTCAATTTGAGATAGTGTTTGGGTTTTGTGGGCTTATTTTGAAACCGATCTCACCAATCTGAACCATGCACTTTTTTCTATTCATTGACTAAAATAATCATGAAAAATAAATATCATGAAAATCGAATATCGATAACCATATGTTTGAAACAAATTTATATGGACAACTTGAAAGAATCCAAACTCCTTTAAAAAGTTTTAATAAAAACGCAAATCATGAAACCATCTTATTTCACTAACAAAACTTTTGCCAACGTATAATTTTGTCATCGCTAAATTTTTAACTCTTCGCCCATGTCAACTTATTGTCGCCAAAAGTAAACAAACTAATAGCAACGCTTATCGTGTTGCAAAAAAATAACCCTCGTCGCTAAAATTTTGAAATTTTGGTGCCAACCAATAATTTTGGCACCTGGTGAATGTTTTGTTTTTTTAGAAACAATAGTAAATTACTTCGTTAAAGGTCTACTTTTACCGACGAAATTAATCACTGTGTCACCAAAAATATATTTTTGGCTTTGAAAAATTGGCATCGTTGCCAAAAGTAATTGTCAAAAGTGCAATTTCTTGTAGTGAATATATAATTTTGTTTATAAAAACTTAACACGTTGTTTATGTACGCATTTTCTATATATATAAAAAAGGGGTAAATTACAAACATACCTCTTGAAATTTGTTTAAAATATAGATTATCCCTTATAATTTGAAAAATTACAAATACTCCTTTGATAGAATTGTTTATTTAACATAATTAATTGAAAAAATAAAATTTCTAACTGCTTTCATGTATAGTAATAAAATTACCTTAATTATTAATTAAAATAAATTTATGATATTATTAAAAATTGTTAATTAATTTGATGATTTATTATTAAAATGAGCCATTTGTTATGAATTTCTAAACTTTAAGGGAACGAGATGTAATTTTCAAAATCACAGAGGATAATTTGTATTTCAAACAAAGTTCAAGGGGTGTGTTTGTAATTTACCCCCAAAAATATTATTAATTATAATTAATTAGACCAAAATTGAAACAAAATCATAATTCATGGTCAAAAACAAATTAATTAAAAATATAAAAATTAAAATGAAATAAGAATCAAAATATACGAACTAAACAGTGTAATTTGCCCAAAAATAGAAGCAACTGAAAGCTTTGTTTTTTTTAAGAACAGAACTTGAAGCTTTATTGAAGTAAAGCAAGAGAGTACAAAGAGAAACATCAATAAGACAAAGCCAAAGCCATACGCAATGCAGCAGAGTAGAGAGAGCTAAACTAGACAAAAGGCTTATACTCCCTCTCACACAGAAAGCTGCAAAACGTTGGTTCAAATTAAAACCAAAACATAAAAAAATGAAGTTGAGAGATGCCATCAAAAGGCAAAACAAACATACCAAACCTACCAAAAGTATCTTGTTCTTTAGGCTAAATAATAAAGATACACCAAGCAAGTTCACAAGAGAGATTGCAATTCGAAACCGGCAATTACAGGGCTGACATGCACCACCACATAAAATGCATTATGTTTGGCTGTGGCTAATCTGATTTTTGGGGTCGACCCTTTAAACAAAGCTTTAGCATCTCAACGCGTTCCCCAAGAAGGTGTGAGCCTAACATATAACCCCGAATCCCTAATACCCCGATGGTGATAGGATAAATCACCAGTATACCAAAATAAATACCAAATATATATGATGCAATCAGAAAATAGTTAGTATTGGAATGCGATGGTGATATGACAAAAAATGAGAACCCATAGCTCATAATCAGAAAGGATAGGGAGCCGTACAACAGGATATTATAACGATTCAGTGGGAGGACAGCGACAATTGTTACGATTGAGAAAAAAAAGCATACTGTGTTGAGGAAATAAAATAGGGTGAAGAATTCTCCATATGTAAAATCTTTTTTAAAAGCATGGTATAGCACTTGGTTGGCAGGATTGTAGGTTGTGTTGGTGGCACTGGGGGTGAATATGGTGGCATTAAAAACACTGATATTAGTAGGAAGACCGGCGGTAGAGATGATGGTGGCATATATAAGAGTGCCATTGGTGTTGGTAGTTAGCTGATTATTGTTGTCGCGACCTCCAAGTCCTCTTACTCCACCTGGGGGGCTAAGTATAGCATGGTAGGTACTCGTTGCAACTAGTACAGCTACAACCAGTATCGCATTCCGTGTCTCCGTCGTCATTGAGAAAAAGTTGGGTTTTGAGAAAATTTCTAGAACAATACTACCTTTAATTATTTTTTCGAACCTTCTCTCCGGCGACTTCAAAAAACCAGCACGACTATAATGGGTAGGGGAGGATGAACTTTGAAAAGCTCCAGCACCGCGTAAAATAGCCTCAATTTCTGTTGTGGCCCAACTAGGTCGCTCACGGTTTAGTTTTGCAGCAATGCCAAGGGCCGTTAAGCCTTCCAAATTCTTTTTATTCATGTTCATGTATGATTCTTTAGATAACAACTTCACAATCTGCATAAGACAGGCGTGCATAAATCAATAATTTTATTATTATTGGAAAAAAAATAATTTTAAGTACATATTTTAGTGAAAAAAATTATAGAAATTGTGTTATTGCAAAAAGAGCACAGGCAGTGGACTGGATTTGTGTGGTCTACTACATATAAGGGCTCGCTTCCCTCCAATCCGATCACGGATTGGAGGGTATTGTTGGGCCTGTGGGAACTCATCAAAGATCTCATTTCGATAATATAAACCGTTTAATATGTAGAAATTGTCGAATACTATATGGCTGTAAAAAATTCATATTGATCGAATATCGATAGTTATGTGATCAAATCAGTTTTGTATAAGAAAAAAATGGACAGTAAAAAATAAACGGTTGACAGAGATCTGATCCAATGAGATAGCTATTGATATCCAATCAACGTGATATTTACAAGCATATAGTATTCAACGAGTTCTACACATTAAACGGTTCAGATTATCGAAATGAAACCCGTGGTGGGCTCCCATGGGTTCAACAGTACCCTCCAGTCCGATCACGGACTAGAGGGAAGCCCAGCCATACATATAACTACTAATATCTAGTCATTTTAATATTTTGCATTTATATTCTACTCACCGAATCTTAAAAGGTGAAAGGTTTATATCACCAAAAATTGGTTCCAACATGAACCTACTACGCCCAAACACTAAATCCTAATTACTCACAAGTCATGTGCACCATTAAATACCACAAGTGTTTGTATCGATCAAAAAATTCTAATAGTTTTAGTTCCCATTAAGTCCTATCAATTCATCATTGAAAGTTCTATCATAATCGTTGCTAAAAAGAAATTTTTTTGATGATTTTTTTATTATGTCGCTAAAAATTGGTAATTACTGCCATTTTTCTATGATAATTTTTTTAATTTGTCGCTAAAAATAACAATTAGTAACTTTTTTTTTTATCTATACCAAATTTTTTAAAATGTCACTAAACTAACAATTAGTGAAACTATTTATAAAAACACCGCCAGAAAAATAAAAAAATAATTTTGTGGTAATAATTAAAAATGAACAAAAATTTTTGATGCATCAAAAAGTCAAGAGGCACTACTAGAAATAGGACTTTTTGCGTCTATTTTTTTGCGACTGATTACTTGACCGTCGCAAAAAAATTTATTTTACATAAAAATCTCATTTTACTTGACGTATTCTTAACCCAAAAAAAAAGAAGCCCAAATCATGTAAAACTTTGACCTATGTCCCTTTTTTTCCTTCTTTCCCAAATCTGAACTCTCTCTCAAAATCTGTCTCTCGCTCCACTCTCTCTTCTGAATCTCCACTCTCTCTCGCTCGAATCTCACTGTCTCTCTCGCTCAACAGTGAAGATTTGAAGATTTGATCGATTCATAATCTTCTATTGATGAAGTTTTCAATCCGCTGTTGATGAAGATTTCGATCGATTCATAATCGGTAAGCCTAAACACTTCTCTTTGTCTTTCTCTGTAATTTTTGACACATTTTCATCGATTCAACTCTCTCTGTAATGTTTGACACATCTTCATCGATTAATCTGTGATGTGTAAATTGAAAATGAATTACTCTCTGCAATAGTTGATTAATCTGCAATCTTCATCTTCATTGATTACTCTCTGTAATGGTTGATTAATCTGTAACGTTGGAAGGTTGATTGAATAATAATAGAATAAATCTCTCTGTCTCTCTCTGTAATCTAACTCTTCGGTACTCTCTCTCTCTCTCTCTCTATATATATATATATCCATGTCATGTATCATGATTGATTGAGGCATTTTTTTGGTTCAACATTGAGAAATATTTTAGTTCATAACAGATCTACTTGCTCCTGAGAACTACGCATGTAATAGGTAAGCTTTTGAGCTTAAATTTTATTTACTAGATAAATAATGCTATACAAACTATACAAAAATTTCAAGCAAAATGATTTGGCTTATTTACAGCCATTCAAAGAGCTAATCGCTATGATTTATATAACTGCAAAAATGTCACCACCACAACATTCTGTATGACTTTTTTGTATAAAATTTCTGTA
The DNA here is from genome assembly GCA_036172215.1 of Camellia granthamiana. Taxonomy (NCBI): domain Eukaryota; kingdom Viridiplantae; phylum Streptophyta; class Magnoliopsida; order Ericales; family Theaceae; genus Camellia; species Camellia granthamiana. The sequence goes on along the minus strand of JAXFYN010000747.1, from coordinate 21,264 downwards.
AGCTTAACATTTTCCTTAATAGCAAATATGTACAAGACCATTACAAAGGCGTAATTAACATGCAAAACTAGATAGATAATTTGACATTTCATTTGTTAAGCAAAGGAAAACCAGGTCCTGCAAAATTGGCCCTCTTAATGAACCTCCCTTTCATTCTGGGGATGTGAAATTCTATTGGAAAACCGTGTAGTCTTGTGTTGTTTTTTTGGGTTTTTCTTTCATTCATTAATTTGTCTTTGTTTCTAGATAGTAAAAAGTAATTGAAATTGTGTAAATACAGATAGAGTATGATGTTGAGGCTTGCTCTGGTACTAGTATCAGTAATGAAGGTTGCATTGACAATAGAAGAGTAAGCTTGAGTATGCCCACTGGTGGCAATGTCATCTATGGTGTTGCACACCAGCATACCGGTGGAATTGGTTCTACTCTTTATGGAGAGGTATTTTTTCATTCGTGTCCTTTTCACCTTATATATTTTGATTTTTTAGTCAATAATAGATCAGATTTTATTTTATTTTCTCTTTTTTTGGTTTGATTTAGCCTCTTTAACTGCCAACGGTGATGGTTTTCATAGAGTTAATAACTTCTATGAAGATTATAATGAAAAGAACATAATCACGTGAAAACAACATTAATTAGAGAGTTCTATGTGTCATGACATACTGTATGATATGAACTAGATTGACAATTCTATCTATCTGTAACAATATACTCTAAAACTATGATCTTGCTATCTAAGATTGTGAAATTGGTATGTAGTGCACTGCCAATCTTTCTTCCTTTTTTTCTCTAAATTTTTGTGTTCTATGCACTTAATTGAACTTTTTTTCTGTTTAAATAACTATTAAATTCGATGCATTTGATTCTAATCTTATCAAAATCTCAATGAAATCATTCTAGAATGAACACTTTATGGTATTGATGTCTATTTCAATGTTTGTATGTGCATTTGGTTTGAGTCAGGATGGACGGTTTTTATGCTCGTCAATACCAACATACAGACAAGGAAAGGAAGCAGGAAGTGAAGAAGGTTACATTGTAAGAATGTCAACTTGGTATCCTAATCCGGGCTCTGTCAAGATATCAGATGGGGAGACTATTGTTCTGGAATCTATTTACAATAGAAGCCAAAGCCACGGTGGAGTTATGGGACTATTCTACATTTTGGTTGCAGATGATATGTCGCCAAACAACCCCAATTCTGTAGTCCATTCTCCAGTTGAAGTAAGATTTTTAGGTGAAAAACTTTCTTACTGTTAACTTGCTTTGGCTTTTTTTTGGGAAATTACAATTCAGTATAATTTTTTAAAAATAAGTTCAGATAAGTGGTAAGAACTATGGTATTGTTATTCTTTTCCTCTTTATGTTCCCAGATGTTTTGAATCTAAAGCTGCTAGCCAATGATGACAAATCGTAAATTGACCGAAATTCAAGTTTTTAATATTTGCCATGGTGTTGAAATTCTTGAACTAGGACGGTCTGAGGCTTTGCACTTTGCAATACATTTGTATTATACATTTGTTTATTTGTCATTCGTATCACTTTGTATATTTGTATTTATCGATTAAATTAAGTGAACATAAAACATTTGAAATTGGCTTTCATTTCTATCTTATGATAGAAAAGTTTCAAAACTTTAATGGAAATAAATAACTCCCATTGGTGTCCCTTTTGTCTTGTAAAATATTTGGCTTTTTAATTTTGTTGCTTATATATTTCTTTAGTGTTTGTGGATGACGATAAAAAAAACACGTCACAGTTATCCCTGTCTGATATATTTGTGCTGACCTTTTGTGATCTGACACACACTATATTTTAGTTTGTTTTTATATGCCAATAATTGTTTAGCTATGGCTATATACCATTGACTACCCAAATAATGTGTAATAGAAAGGGTACATATGTGATATGCCGAATGATAATTGGATTTGGATGGACCTCTAATGATACAATAAGACAATGTAACAAGAAGCCAAAAAACTTTTCTACTCCGGTAAATTCAATCTTAAACTTTTCTCTCTTTGATTATCAATCTTAAACATTTATATTGCATAAACTGTAAGCTACATTTGTTTGTTTGAGTGTGGAGTTGTTAATAAACATGCCCTGCTTTGATATGATACTCTGTTCATTCATCTGTCTTGGTAGGTAATACTAGACTTATTGATATCCTACCTACATATTAAGTTTCCTTTTTTTTCTTCTGAATATTTCAAATGTTATTTGACTATTGTCTTGTGTGTTTTTCACATTGTCATTTGGGTCTTTTCGCTTATAATCATGTAATCAATGAAGTGCATTTTTTTTTTTTTTACAACAAGCATTGTCAGCCATTATTGTTTATGTCATTTTGCCAACTGTGCACTTGCTGTCAATTTAATGGGTTTTGTTGTATATTATGCATTTTTTTTTAATTACAGTGCATTTAGTTTTTAATTTTGCTTTATACATTAGTTTTGAGTATAATTTATGCATGCTTCTTCCAGGTGTTGAAGTAAAAGCTGGGCAGCCTCTTAAGGTCAATCTTGAAGTAGGCAGCGTCATACACATTTCCCAGGTTATAATCAATGCATCTACTATCGTTGAAATTGATTAACTTTCTTCCATTTTTTTTTTGTTCTATAAATTTATAGGATCGATAAAATGTCTACCATTTTTATTTTTGTCTATTTATTTTTGGTTTGAGAAATGTTGGGATGTTGCTATTTTTTCAGGCAGCACTGGGTGAAGGAAAGAAGGGAAAAGGAAATGACATTGTCCCTCTTTGGGTGAATATTAATGGCAAGAAATTAGTTCTAGGATCACTTTCTGCAGAGAAGTTCCCTCAAGTTTCATTTGATTTGGTGTTTGAGAAAGAATTTGAGCTGTCACATGACTGGAAAGATGGGAGTGTCTACTTTTGTGGATATTCGACAGATAATCAGTTTGAATATCCTTTACGTTTGTTCCTAGTTTCCTGTGCTATTGATTTCTCTTTTGCTGCTATCAATGTCTTTATATCAATCTTTAGTGAGATATGCCGGCCTGAGCTTCAAGACGAGTCTTAATTTGAATTTGTGATTTGTTTTCTTTAGAGTCTCACACATTACTGTACACTTTCATGTTGGTCCTTGAATTTGAAGTATGAAGTGTCCTAGGGCTTTGCTTGCTGCATTGACGATATACTGGAAATTCGTTTTACAAACCAATTCATGTTAAACTTCTTGTCTTCCCTTTCCATTATTTTCCACTGGCTTGCAAGTTAAATTTAAACGCAAATGTTTGCTTTTCCATCTGGTTGTTCCTTGTTTTATCATTAATATGTAGTGTGTAAATCTTATTGATAGATTGTGTTATTTCAATATCGATTCTTTGTTTTTGAATTTTTGTTCTGATTTTGACCTGGAGGAGATTGAAAACTGTTTAGATTTCACTTTTATATTTTGTTTCCTTGACGGTTGTTTTTTCTCTTCACCGAAGATGTAGAAGACGAGTTTGGTGAGTCTTAATACATGTTGCTTAGATGATGGTCCTGCTTAAGTGTTTTTTCTCTTCACCAATAATATGTGTTTGGTTCCTATATGTGTTTGCGGATGTTGGTCATTTCTCTGTTAGTTCAATACAAATAAGTATGTGCGCTGTGACTTATCCAGCACTCATACTAGCTTACACCGGACAAGCCTCTTTCCTTAGGAAGCCCAATTAGTACGACTACGTTTCAGATGCCTTTTTCAAGTCCATACCAGGTAGGTGCTTAATTTTCTTCTTCATCATACTTTTTGTTTTATTCAATTAGATTTTTCTAGCTATTTCATTCATTCAATTAGCAGATTTATTTATGCAATATCAAATTGTTGGTGCAGGTCCTATGTATTGGCCAATGTTTGTGGTGGCTGTTTTGGCAACAATCATAGCAAGTCAAGCCATGATTTCGGGAACTTTCTCAATTGTCCAACAATCCCTCTCACTAGGCTGCTTCCCTCGGGTTAAAATCATTCACACATCGGCCACGTTTGAAGGACAAGTTTACATACCCGAAATCAATTATCTCCTCATGCTGGCTTGTGTTGTCGTCACTGCTGTATTCAGAACTACTGCCAAGATCGGAAATGCATACGGTAACTAATATACATATATAGGGTTCGTTTGGAAGAAAAAGTTTTCAGGTCATCTTTTGGATGAAAAATAATTTAAAATATTGTGGCTCTACATTTAAAATCTTATATATTTCAGTTTACAGATCTGATATGGATGAGAATATTTTTTTATATAGTTTTGATCTGCTGTAGCTTTTTCTTATTTTATAGTCTTTTATTTGCGGGCTGATTATGCTGTTCCTTGTAATGATCTTCCCATGATTGACCAGCATGCTCTATTTCAGCTTGAAAATGTTGTAAAGAACATCAAAGAGAGCTATGAAAATTATCAGTTTTTCAAAATATTTCAGGTTTGTATTTTCTTGTTCTGATTAGCTTTATATTGTGATCGTATATGAGGTTCACACTCGATCAAGTGATGGTTAGATTTTGAAAGCAAGGTCTTGTGATCCTCAAGCCTTCTTTAGCGTAAGCCACCTATAGATTTTGCTTGTTTTCTGTTGTGTTATATTGATCTGACATCACATAGGGTGCTGCAACAACCATAACAGCCAGAATCTGATATAGCATCTATTTTCTGAAGCTCCTTGTTAACTTCTAGGAATGTTAGATGATTTTCTTTTTCTTTTTCATGTGGTCGTTGCTAAGTACATTCTATTTCATTTCTTTTAAGATATAATTTAATTGGAAATTTGAAAACAGTTAATATGCTCTTTTGTATTTTTTTGATTTTTTTCCCCTCTTCAGATCATTCAACGGTTTGTGATCGTTGATCTGTCAAATTTCTACTTTGATGCTGCCAAAGATCGACTTTATGTTGGGTATGCTTCTTACTTTGGGTTCTTTTTTTCTTACTATCCATTATGAAGAACTAAATAGTTTCTACCCAATTATTATTCCATGTTATTTTATTGAGACTGGGGTTGTTTCAATGTTGAAGGTCAATAAATCTAGATTGTCTGTTTGTTATGTGGGTTTATTACATTCAGTGTTCTATGATTCTCAGTTATCAGTGACCAGTCTAGTACAGGACATTCTATCTGAAATTTATTGATTTCCTAATGGCCTCTGCGTTAAAGCTAAAATCTTACTCTGCTGCTCTCACATAATTGATTTATAAATGCTGTATTCACATATTGTAAAGAAAAGTAATGACTTATATGTGTATATCGAGTTCTTGATCCAATACTTCTTGCTCCTATGATGTATGGAATTTTTTTTCCTCCCATTTTAACTCCTTGACCCAATACAGAAGAATGCCCACAAGTATCGTAGCAGAACTGTAGTGGCTGTACTGTTCATGCTGCGGTAAAAATTACTAATAGGGACTCAATCCATCGTGGAAAGATTCCTATTGTTTTCTTGTTTGTGTTTGTTTCTAGGACATGAATAAAAAGTGCATTGCTGTCTATTAAAAAAGAAAAAAGAAAAAAACGGAGGTCTAGATGTGTCTTTGTTTTGAAAGACTGCAAAATGTTGTTTCTTAGATTGTCTACACAAAAATAGAAATGTTGTTGATTTGTTGGCATACTAATGCAGGGTCAATGTATACTGGGGTTGACTTTTGCAAGAAATTGTGTGGAGTTTCCATTATTCGAAGGTAAGAATTAAATCAGGTATTAATAGAGGTGCACTTATGCTTTTGGAAAGAATTTTATTTAAATTACTTATGAAAATGGAAAAGAAAGATCTTACAGGGAGCCAATTTTCTTGCCAATGGTACTGGGATTCAGGTATCTAACCCCCGCCTAATTGGGTAATTTATCATTGGGTAACTGGTTATATTGCATAAATGTCTTGACAGTGGTGAAAGTATGGAGAAGGCATTGCGTGCTTGTTGCAAAGGAATAAAAATTGGAAAAATTCTGATCCACCGTGATGGTGACAATGGGAAGCAGGTGGTTTTCCCTGTCCTGCCCCCTTTTTTTCAAACAAAAAAAGTATTATTTGCCCCCTTCCTCGGGGACTTGCTTTCCCATATAAGGATCATATGATTGATTTATAACAGTTTGTCATCTCTTACCCAGCTTATATATGAAAAGCTTCCCAAGGATATTTCGGAAACGCATGTCTTGCTTCTTGATCCAGTTCTTGCTACAGGTTACTAATCAAACTTGTTCATTTTTTTGCTTCTCTTGTTTGGTTGTCTCTTTTGCATATCGTCCAATATATGTAGTGCAAAATGGACTTGGTTGTCTCGTTTCTATCTTTCTGCATTTCTGTGACCTAACAAACCATAATGGCTTCTTTGAAGGCAACTCTGCTAACCAAGCAATCGAGCTACTTATACAGAAAGGAGTTCCGGAATCCCACATAATATTTCTAAATCTCATATCTGTGAGTAATTTCTGCTCTGCTGGTTTCAAGTTTATTAAAAAAAAATATTTATGCACTGATTCCTCTGTGTTATTTTTTTTTTTTGGTTGAGCAGGTTTAAGATTTTGGGTCCTGATGGAAGTCACTATATGGATCAGGAAGCTCAGATTGGTGGAAGCGATCCTGATGATGCTTGATTAGCCTCTCCCTTTGTCTTGTTTTCTTTCTTCATTAGTTTTGGTTAACTGGTTTTTAACTGTACATTCTTTGCACCTTGCCAGTCTTATTCTACCCTATTAGTTTCAATCATATTTTTGGATTAGTTGTTGCTAGAGACCAGTTTTGCAGAACAGTTAGAATCATATTCAGATTCTAGTAGATTTTATTAATAAATTCTGTTTAAGATGCATCTATTGTTGGATTACCGGTGTGTTTAGCTCACTGCTTGTTGGCACCCCTGCATATTACTTTGTACTGGACAATGTTGTTGCCCAGCTCTTTTGTTAGTGTTTTTCTTTGTTTTTTGCGACCGCAAAATAGCAGTCGCCATAAGTAGTTTAGGTGGTCGCAAATAATTTGCGACTGTTGCTTTGCCGTCGCAAAAAGTATTTGCCACCCCCATATTCGCGACCCCCATTTGCCGTCGCATGGGCCGTCGCAAAAAGTCTTTTTGCGACTGTTTTTTATTATTTGCGACAGTTTATAGCGGTCGCAAAAAGTGTTTTTTTTAGTAGTGAGGACTTATTGGTGCACCCAACTTCCTAATAAGACTTTTCAGTCAGTTCCCCATTACTTATTGGATTAGGATTTTTTCAAGTTGGCCATTTAATATGATAGAATGGTTTGGGCTTGGGTCCGTTTTGTGCCAGACCTTGATAATTTGAATTGTTCAATTTTTAAAATTTGTTAAATAGAATATATTAATGCAAAAAATTAAGATAGTCAAATATTGATAGTTTAATATTTGAATTATATTTATATTTCATAAAATAGATGACTATTTTTAAAATTATATTTGTCGTTAATTTTTTTGAAACATATATGATTGAAACATATAATTACTATTATCCAATCATCTTAATTTTTTTGCATAGTTATTCTACTCAACTAGTACTAAAAGGTTAAAGTTTTGGATCACAGAGGTCAGCCTCAAAATGGGCCTAATAAGCCCAACCACTCTCCAAACCGTTCCTTTATTTATTTTTTAAAATATTTAATACATAGATTATTCATTAAAAAAATCAATTCGATAATCATAACTATATATTTGACTTCATAAAAATGATGACAAATATGATTTTAGAAATAAATTGATTATTTTTCTTTAAAACAAAGACAAAACTTTTATAGATATTAATAATGAATTGATTTGATTTTATATATTGAGAATGTACACATTAAAATCTAAAAACTAAGTAGAATGGATCAACGAAGTGAGGTCTAAAGTGGGTCCATGGGCCAAACTGAATGCTCCCGTCGAGCAAGGATCCTCTAGAGTTTTTTTTTTCCTAAAGTTTCTTAGAGTGGTACATTGTGTGGTTGAGATTTAATGACAAGTCACATCAATTTTTCAGCATTAAATCTCAACCACACAATACACCACTTTAGGAAACTTTAGGAAAAAAACACTCTAGATGATCCTTGGTGTCCCAATGATTCTCTATTTTCAATTTTTTTTTCATGCCAAAAGGTTGATATTGTTTTAACAGCAATGTTAGGTATCATGAAAAATCTTTCATGAAAATAATCATGAATGCTTTGTGACCCTTGGATTATACTTAGAATAAAGCACTACACACTCATCAGTAATCCAAGATCATAAATCTTTCATGATTATTTTTATGAAAATTTTTTCATGATCCCTAACTTTTCTCTTGTTTTAAAAACATAAACTCAAAATAAAAATCATGGAAACAAGAATCTATTTATACAAAGGCATTTTTTTACAAGATACAAAAAAGAGTTTGGGAGAGCTTCTGATTACACAACATAAATTTCTCTTTATACGTATGCACAAACTTTTTTCTTTTCATTTTTATTTTTATTTTTTATAGTGTACAATGTTATAATGCATAAAATGGGTGTCATAAAAATTGAAAAATGATATATAGGTCTACCTTTTAGACTTGATAATGTGTCAAGAAAATATTGATTGATAATTAAAAAATATTTAATTATCAACTAATCATCTTATCAGTGAATCTAGAAAATTTGTATAATTTTTGGCCTGAATAGCAATAATCTAAAAAATTTATAGGTGTAATAAAGATATGCACGGTGCGGTTCGGACAGTTTAAGAGTAAATTACAAGCCGAATGGCGGATGGTAAATTAGTGGATTGACAAATCATGATTTTGGACGAAATTGAAGAATATTCAAACCAATTATCAAAAATTTGCATAATATATAACATTAATTTGCATGATATTATATATATATATATAATACAAACTAATTTTACATAATATATTTCATATATATAACTACTAATTTATAACAAATTTCACATCTTAAACCTCCGCCACACTCATTTTTATTTTGATGTTTCATTGAAAGTTAAAATATATATATGTATTAACTATAGCAGAGTGGAACGGTCAGAAGGCGGATTATAATTTTAAAGTTTAAGCCGCAGTTAATGGATAGAACGGTGCAAATTGATACAGAGCAATGCAATTTTAATGGATTGAGTAATATTTTGTACAGCTTTAGGTGTAAATAGAAAGTGAGTAGAAAGAAACGCTGAGAGGAGAGAGGGAGAGAGCCAACACATTTTCATATAATGAAAACCAAAAATAGATGGATTGATGGATAGCATACCTCAATTTCTGAATTGGACACTGCTATATGCAGTACAGTGTTGCCTTTCTCATCTTCCGAGTTTAACAATTGTAGATTTAGGGACTGCAAAGCCATCCCAACAGCACTTTACAAGCTTCTAGCTTGGAATTTTTCACAGCAATATGCAGGGCAGTCTCAGCTCGAATAGTACGGTCCATTATTGATTCTGGACAAGCCAATAGAAATTCAGCCAAAAGATCAATGTCGCCTTTTTCAGCTACGTAGTGCAAAGGAGTGAAGCTCTCCCTTCTTTGACTCGTATGAGCTCCTTGTCAAAATTTATGAGCTGTCTTATAGTCTGAGTGAGCTCCTCTCGCAACTTGCTTAGCTCTTCCCTATTTGGCAATCCAAATCTTCCAAGTTTCTTCGGAGATCTTCCTTTTTCGCAAAGCTAGATCCAAAGGGCTTAGCCCTTCTGGGTTCAGCTTCTTACTGAATGATGGCTTTAATCTCATCATTTCTAAAGCGAAATGGGCATATCCAGCTGAGGCCGCTATGTGTGAAGGAGTATCAACAAAAGGGATCTTATCTATACCATCCAAAATATGTGGATCGTCTTTTATGCACTCGTACAAGCCATCGATTTTTCCTGCTTCGGCAGCTGCCATCAACCTTTCTCGTGGAGTCTGTTGCTGTTGAGGAATTTGTTCTTGCGCCATGACCCGTGTGACTAATGAGAATACACAGGAGCTCGATTGAACATTTGCTTTTGGTGATTCTTTTATGACACTTGAAATTATACTCAAAGTTGTGCTTAAAAGGAGGAAAGTGGTCACTTTTTATAGCAAAAACTCTATTGACCAGAATTTGGGATCAAGAAAATTAACAAAAAAAAAAAAAAGTAATGTGTAATTAAAGTTTCATTTGGCATTTGATTTTTAGCTTAAAAAAAAGTACAAAAAGACAAAATTGGCTACATAAGTCAATAAGACAAAATATCACATTTAAACTATAATCATTATACTTTTTTTTTCTTACAAAAATTAAAAAAGCCAAACCAAATGAGGCTTAAAAAATCAGGTTAAAAAAGTCTCAACACAAAAAAATCAACTACAAAAGTCAATGCTAAACGAAGACTGAATTGCTGTATTGTGGAATTATATTTGGAGTGAATGTGAGTCACCTATCATTTTTATGTGTAAAAGTATGAGTCACTCTAATTATACTCTTCATTTTTTTATTAGTTAAATTATAAATAAATAAATAAATAAAGTAGTAATTCTTTATTTTTATGTCTAAAAGTGTAAAACTATATGCCACCCATCATTTTTATGCGTAAAAGTAAGAGTGACTTTAATTATACTCTTTATTTTTTATTAGTTAAATTATAAATAAATAAGTAGTGATTCTTTATTTTTATGTGTAAAAGTATGAGTCACTCTAGTTATACTCTTCATTTTTATTAGTTAAATCATAAATAAATAAATAAATAAAAAGTAATGATTCTTTATTTTTATGTGTAAAAGTATGAGCCACCCATCATTTTTATGCATAAAAGTATGAGTCATTCTAATTATACTCTTCATTTTTTATTAGTTAAATTATAAATTAAAAAAAAAAAAAGTAGTAATTCTTTATTTTTATGTGTAAAAGTATGAGTCGCCCATCATTTTTATGTGTAAAAGTATGAGTCACTTTAATTATATACTTTTCATTTTTTATTAGTTAAATTATAAATAAATAAATAAAAGTAATAATTCTTTATTTTTAATTTTTTATGTGTAAAAGTGTAAAAGTATGAGTCATCCATCATCTTTATGTGTAAAGGTATGAGTCACAATTATACTCTTTATTTTTTATTAGTTAAATTATAAATAAATAAATAAATAAAGTAGTAATTCTTTATTTTGTCTTTTTTTTTTTTTTTTTTTTTTTTTATCAATGTATTCCGTCACTACTCTTTGTTATACCTATTTATACACACAGACTGCTTAAAGAGTCCTATAAAGAGCCTTATAGGACTCTTCAAATGTAATTAATCTTGAAGAATTTTGTTAAAATAACTATTATAATAACTAACCCATTAAAGTGACTAAAGTATAATAATGTTAGTTATAATAAATAACAAAACTCATTTAAAGAGTTCCTTAAAGATACTCTGAGTATGTAGAATTACTATGCCTTTTATATTAGCGTGAGATCATTATTGGCGAAATTACCAATCAATGGTAATCTTCAAAAATTATTATTAATGAAAAATTTTATAATTTTAATTATTAATATTTATCACATTTCAATAATTTTTTTCTTGACCCCAATGACAAGTTATTTCTGCATCATTATATGGTTGACCTCAAGAATTTGGGTGTGAATATGTATGTATAGGGTTTGGATTGCCAAAGGGTATTGTCAGGACCTGTGAGGCTCACAACGAGTTCTACTTTGATGGTTCAAATATGATAAATTTAACATGTTACGATTATTGAATCGATTTAATTTAATTTTTTTTATAAATAAGAAATTCAAAAGTTAAACTCAAAATTAATAATTCAAATCATCACAAATAAGACCTGGACCCGACGGTCCGATTATGACCCATTGTGAGCCTCAATGGCTGCTCTAATAGTATAGATAATAATATACACTACAACAAAACGCACCTTTGGCGACTAAAATTAGCGACTAAAAAAAATTTAGTTGCCAAAAGTTATAAAATTGGCGATTAAATATTTTTTTAGTCGGCAAAAGTAAAATATTTAGCTACTAATTTTTTTAGTAGCTATATATTGGTTAGAAAAATGATTTGGTGCCCGAATCTGCTTCCCCCGAATGCCCAAAACGACGTCGTTTTGGGCATTCCGTTTTTTTTTTTTTTTTTTTTCGCCATTTTCGACCTCTGCAACTCAGTTGCAGAGGAAGAGGGAGAGAAAGAGAGGGAGAGGGAGAGGGAGAGAAAGAGAGAGAGGTCCCGTCGCCTGCGCCAATCACTGCCGATCGCGTCGCCTCCGCCAATCGCGTCTGCCTCGCCTCCGCCCCCTCCTCCTCCATTTTTTAGGCCCCCTCCAGTCCTTCCTCCCCCTCCCCCCTCCCCTCTCCTCCCCCTCCTTCCCTTCTTCGTCTTCCTTCTTTCTTCTGCTGAAAAGGAAAAAAAAAAAATTAGGGACATTCGGGGCGTCCCGTTTTCGGGCCCCCCATCACAACTCATATTGGTTGTTGGCGACTAAAAAATAATTTAGTTGTCAAAAATGGCAAAATTGGCGACAAAAAAAAAAATTTAGTCGTCCTATATTGATTTTTGGCTACTAAAACTACTTAGTCGCCGAATGGAAAATAAAAAAATAATTTTTTACCTTTTGGTCGCCAAAGGTTTATTTTCAGCGACAAAAAATAATTTTAGTCGCTGTATATAGAGTTTTGGCTACTACAATCATTTAGTCGCCGAATGGAAAATAAAAAATTATTTTTTTACCTTTTAGTGACCAAAATTTTAGTCGCCAAAGGTTTATTTTCAGCAACAAAAAATAATTTTTGTCGCCAAAGAACTAAAATTTTAGGAGGGAGACGTTTGAAATATTTTGGAGGGATTTCTAAAATATTTTCAGCGACTAAGGCCAAGTTTGGCATATAGCCAAAAAGTCAAAAAGTTACTCAAAAAGTTAAAAAGTTAACACTATTAACCAAAAGTCAACAATTACGGCTGCACAACTCCCAAGTCGAATTTTTCCCTACAAATCAATTTTTACAATTTTTTATTACACATTTTTCCATAAAAAGTCAAAAAGTTAACCCAAACATCCATATTTTCAACATCCATTTTTTAGTCCAAAAAGATAAAAAGTGCACTTATTTAGGACACCCCAAACAACCCCTAAGATTTTAGTCTCCAATAACCATCTTATATAAAATAAAAATATCTCACCTCTTGGGGCAAGTTTGGGATCTTTCAAAAAAGATAAAAAGACAAAAAGTTACTCAAAAAGTTAAAAAGTTAACACTATTCACCAAAAGTCAACAATTATGACTGCACAACTCTCAATTCGAATTTTTCTCTACAAATTAATTTTTACAATTTTTTATTACACATTTTTCTATACAAAATCAAAAAATTAACCCAAACATCCATATTTTCAACCTCAACTTTTTAGTAAAAAAAAAAAAAAAATTGCACTTATTTAGGAGTCATCCTCTCTCATCTCTCTTTCTCTCATTCTATAGAGAGCTGCCCCCCACCGTCGTAAGGAGCACCCATCTCCGACCACTCACCACCAAACCTGACGTCGGCTCCACCGTCGCAGGTCGCCATCGCCACCGCCGGAAATCACCACCGCCACTGCTGCAAATCACAGGTTTTTGTCTCTCTCTCTCTCTCGCTCTCGGTCTTCTCCCTCTCTGTCAATCTGGATCTTCTCCCTCTCGAGCCATCTCTCTCTCTCTCTCTCTCCCTTCCCGTATTTCCCCATCTCTCACACTTCATCTAGGGTTTATTTTTGTGTTGATTTCGTAAATGGGTTTCGTTGAAGTGTTTGATATGTACGAAATTAATTAAATCTTGATGTCCAAAATGGGTTTGATTTTAGTTTTGTGAAATTATGGGTTTATTGTGTTTGAATTGAAATTATGGATTTTAGTTTTATGGGTTCATTAGGTTTTTTGTGGGTTTGATGTTGTGACTACACACACTCTCTCTCACTCTCTTGCAGTTGCAATGACTTCTTCAATGTCCACTGCCTTGCCAGTCAAATGAAGACTCTGTTTCTCAAACTCTTCCTGATCTGGTAGATTCATTTGAAGAATGATATATGTACACTAAATACTCTCACACAAAGCAGCTTGGAACAGATTTCCAAAGTCTACGGGAACCAGGTGATTTTCCCTCCAAGTGTTGTACTTGTTTCTTCATGATATGCATTCCCTTTGCTGCTGGTAAAGTTTGAAGGTCAATTGGCCTCATAAGCACTAAAAACAGAGTGAGATAAATAAAGCACAAGATGTTTAATTTGTTTCTACATTCATAATTTTTGGGCTTATCTATATATGAATTATGTGTATTTTGATAACAATGGATGGATTTTTTGATGGTTAACATTATTTTAGGAATATAAAAAATTAAAAAAAATAATAAAAATAAACATATTCTGAATTTTCTGTAAATTTTGATTTATGTTTTATGAAACTATTGTGTTACATTTTAATATGTATAAGAAGTTTGAACCCATTAGTTTCAATAAGTTTTAATGGGGTATGTGGCTCCACCCTTTGTGTGTGTCGGTGTGAGTATATATGGCTTCTCTATGTATGGAATTGTTTGCCATCTCAAAGTTTAGCTGCAAAGATTTATGGTAATAATTTCCAGAAAATCCAAAACCTGATTCCAGCTTGTGAAAATAAATTCATGACAGAAGAAGAAGAGGAGGACCAGAATTTATTTTGAAAATAGTTTCTAGAATAGTTCTCAAATTTGTAACATGTGAACTTGTACAAGCTTAATTTTAACTTTATTTGCTTTACTAAGAGGTGGATATTTCAAGCGTATTATTCAAGAAATTATCAAAAGGCTCATTCTTGTGTGCCTATTGCAGGGAACATCTTTGCTTTTGGACTGTTTATATCACCAATGTAAGTTCCACAGGCATACAATATAGGTTTGCTTTTGGTTCAGTCTCAATTTCAGGTTAGCTTGAGTGTTTGTTTGCTAATTATAATTTGGAATTTTGATATCATTGGATTCAATTAATTTTGAAATTGTAGTTTGTTTATTGTTTTTGGAGCCAAGTGTAGATGAACAAACTCAATATGATTGCTTGTTTTGGGAATTCTTTGCTGATTAGAATTATGAATCGGGAAAAACATGGGTGTTCATGTTCGCGGGGAAGACTTCGGACATGGCGATGCTATATAGGATAGGTAAGGACTGTCTATTCATATGTCGTGCTTTGGATGCCCTTCACTCTCCTGCACCCCTCCTCTCTCTCTCACACACATGCACGCACCCCTTATCTTTTTTCTTTTTAAGTTTTTTGTGTTTTGGACCAAGGAATATGTTTGAAGTTTAATTTGATAATCTATGAAGCATAAATCAGATTGTTGTGTTTGATTCGGCCACCAGACTGGATCCATTGTTTATGTATTCTGAAAAACGAAAACAGAAAATGAAAATATTAAAAGCAAACATGAAGGTGTGAGGGATGAGCTAGTGTGCTTCAATTATAGGGTTCATATGTTTATTTTGCAGATCTCTCTCTCAGTGAACGTGCACATGTTTCCAAAATCACCAACATGAAGATGCCACTGTGAAGAAGGCCATAAAATATATAAAAGTCAAAGAAAAGTTAGTAAGATATTACAACTACTCCTATCTTAGAATAATGGCAGGGAATCACATTGCCGACCAAATATGGGAAATGAAACAAATTAATTACTCAAATGATTTTTTCTTTTCTCATTTTGCTTTTTTTTTTTTATTATAAATAATTATAAAAGAATCCAAAACATTGGTAGAGAATTAGATCAATTCTGCAATAATGAAGGTGGTTTGTGGTCAGGGAATGTAGTCCCCCTATTTAGAAGACCAATCTGAACAACAGGGATGGAGTTCGCAATTTAGTGTCAGCATCTTTGTGTTTTATTTTTTTTATCTTCTCCCTCCTCCAATTTAGTCCCCCTATTTATTACAACATGCATAATGTGTACCTCAACCCATGGAGGTGTGCTATTTATACAGTAATGCTCTGTCTCAGCCTACGTTTCATTTTCCATTTAGGACTCTACTTGTCTACCAAGTATTCCTTATCTAAAATTTATCTTCCTAATTGGGTTGGGTTTAATCGCCTTAAGAGTATCATTTATACCCAACTTCGGAGTCGCGTCCAATGTCACAACCTAAACCATTATCATCCTACCACATACACCACAATCCGATATCGTACCCATATAAATGAGATCTTGAACCAATGTGGTCCCACTCAAAAATACGTTCTCACACTTAATTAAATCAATGTGTTCTGTAAGGAGAACACAGAGGGACTAACGAGAGACCCATGTTTTCTAGTCTTGAATTTTCACAAGATGAACAACCTAATCATTTGCAGCAGCATCTCACATTTTTTAGCCTTGAATTTTCTCATTTCTTTTCTCTAATTCTTAGCGCAAATATAGCTTCCTCTTCTTTTTTTGAATCTGCCCATTCTTGTTGTTCTATGATTCTAACTGTTGTTAAAAAGCCCAATTGTTGCATTGAAAATTTACTTAATTTGCAATAGCACTATGTTTGTGAAATTACGGAGTCCAAAGTGCTTACAGGGGATGAATAGGTCAACCAATTAAAATTATTGATTTTAAGTTTAATTTTAGTTGATCAAACAGATTGAATCATGAATAAACAATCAACACATGAATATCATATTTTACATGAAAAACCCAACAGGATAAAAAATCACAGTCCCAACACTAAGAGAAAATCCACTATGATCAAAAAATACAAACACAAAGTCAAGAAGACTTACAACTTGCACCTAAGTTTACCTAACACAATATTCTGGCATTCCATTATAATTAGACTAATTGCTTCATAAATAACATATGTATTTTCCTTTTTTGCTTGATATGTAATGGGATTGATTTTTCCTTATGTTTACCCTTTCATTCACATGCTCTACGCTACACATGTGGCTCTAAAATATTTTTCTCTTGCCCTTCTGGCTATTAGGAGGCAGCAGGTCTTTCCTGTATGTTAAACTTATAAACTGGTCTGTGGTACTTGTTAGATATGCTGCATCAAAGCTTGATTTACATGTTGAAGTTATGTAGACATGTGTTTACATATTTTGCTGCAGTTATTATGTCGTGCCGTTTTTCTTGCAAATACAATATTAAATAAAATATTGACTGGCTGTGTGTAATATTGAAGGATGAATTGCTTGGATTGGCTGAGGACCCCTAGAGTGATGCAGTCTTTAAAAGTCAAGGTCTTAATATGGATGTGCTATACCGTTCTGGTGAAACACAGCAGGTGGGAAATTTTGACATTAAGTTCTTTCAATCTACGGGGAGCATTTGGTGGGTGAGGTTGATATATTTAATTTTGTTGGCTATATTCATGGTGGATTTCTTTATCCTTTCCTGCACTGTTATTATGTGGGTGAGGTTGCATTATTCAATTTGATAAAGCCTCAATTCCAAGTCCTTGGGGCTACAGAATCATCTTCTACCATTCAGCTCTGTTTAGAGACATGTCTCTCTGATACATTGTAGGCAATTATTTTCCTTCCTCCTTTACCATTGTTTGTTCTCTTGTGTAATGGGTATCACATTGTCTGTTCTCTAATTTACATATTTAATTCTTCATTGTGGTATTTTTCTTCAAATTTATCAGACATGCACCAGTAGTTTGCTAATTCAATATCCAGTGATTTTGATTTTGATGACTTTCTTCTCAGTTGTAAAGTTTTGTACAGATTGCATTCATGTCATGTTGTTTACAATTGAATCTTAATCATGTGCAGGGAATCCTTACATATACCCCTCGCTTGCTTTCAATTGGTTTTCAAGGTACTTTGACCTAGTTGTAATGTCGAGTCTCTGTTCAAACATCTTGTGTTTCTGCTAGAGTATAATATATCAGAATTATTAATTTTATAATTTTTATAATTTGAAATGCCAATTTTATTGAATAAGTGCTAATGGTTTTTTTTTTTTTTTATAGATTGTTTTTGCGTGAGCTATTGTGGATATTTATTTTTGTGTACGAAGAGCATTTATTCTGTATATGGCATCTATTTGTGTACAATTCTCTGTTTTGGAAATACAATGTTTTTGTATGTAATATTTAATTTAGATGAATTATACTTGGTTGGAATGGATTTATATGATACTTGGAATAAGATGTTATAAGTTAAAGTTTTTGGATAGTTGATAATGAAATGGGTATTATTGATAATAGATTTAGGGCATGTTTGATTGGGTGGATTAGAGCATGGGATTGGGATTATTAATCCGTGGGCCCAATTATCCTATGTTTGTTTTAACATTTTGGTTTAGGATTATTAATCCAATGGATAATTAATCCAACAAATTTGTAGGATTATTAGTAATGAGGTAGGGGTGAGATTATTAATCCAATGGATATTAATCCAATTGGATAGTGAATACCACACTAATTTAATAGGATTATTAATACTTCACTATTAATCTTGTGAATCAAACATGACCATAGATTATAATTGATAGATGTATTATTCTGTATATGTACAGGTTGCATTGATAATAGAATGCATATAATTTAGAAATTAATGAAAAATATCTAATTTGTGCATTTAAAAAGAATTAATAAATAGAGCTTTTGGTGACTAAACATTTAGTAGCCAAAAAATAAAAGGGAACTTATTGACGACTAAACAGTTAGTAGCCAAAAAAAAAAATAAAGTTTTTGGCTACTAAAAAATTAGTAGCTAAAAGGGAGTACCATGATTTTTTAGCGACTAAAAAATTGGTAGCCAAACAGGAGTGACACGTTTTTGGCGACTAAAAAGTTGGTAGCCAAAAGGAGCGAAGTTTTTAGCGACTAAAAAATTGGTAGCTAAAAAGCCGAAGGTGAATTTTTTTTTTTTTTTTTTTTTTGTGACTAAATATTTTCTTTTGGGCGACTAAATGTTTAGTCGCTAATTGGTGACTTTCGGCGACTACCAAAAAATTAGTCGCCAATTCTTTTGCCGACAATCAATCAACGACCAAACGGGTGACCAAGAATTTTAGTCGGTAAAAATATTTGGCGACTAAAAAAATGACTTTTGGCGACTAAAAATTTAGTCGCCAAAAGTGTAATTTGTTGTAGTGATAGATATATAGATTAGTAATTACCAAACAAAATCTCTAATTTATATCGAAAAATATTAATCTACAAAGACCCGAGTCTTTTCTTTTTGGTTGGGGTTGGACCGCTGCCAACAACTTAGCTAAGGGGGTTGAATAGAGCAATTAAAATTTTTCATTAAATTAATTGCTTAGCTAATTTAACCTTTGTTGAATTTAACACATCATAAAGCAATCCACACAGTACGACAGTATTTTTAACATGGAAAAACCATGAAGGGATTAAAACTAGTCTCAAACACCAAAATCAAGTCCACTATAAAGTTTATGAATGTACAAGACATAGATAAGAAGACTTGCAATCGTTCATTTAGATTTACCAGACTCACATGAGTTGCAGAAACTTCATGAGCGTGATCTAACCCAGTCAACTTTCTTGATCTTTTATACACCATGAAGCACTAACATACCAGAGTTTTTGTAAAAGTAACTCAAGAAAATTCTCTAACAATGATTGAAGATATCGCTTCTAGAATTTAGAGAATATTGGCTCTTTTAGAATATCTAAGACAACTTTTTATTTCATATATATTTTTCAATTATCAGTTAGTCATCTTTATTACATATCATTTTCCATATAATTATATTTTACTTACAATTCACCACATTTTCCTTTTCCTTTTTAAATTCCTACCTAAATTCATAATACAAACATAACCTAAGTGTAATTATTGATAGTCTAGAGCAATAGATGACTTTACTTATGTAGTGATTTAAATTAAATTAAGAGGTAATTACACTGCAGTGAGTGTCAAAAAAAAAAAAAAAAAACATATTTATTAATAATTTTACAAATTTAATTACTAATATATATAAAATTTCTTATTATTTTATAATTATATTTTTCAAAACATCACTGATGTGATATTTTTTCCTTACATTAATAACGTAGGAGAAAGTTTTACAAGGAAATTATTATTAAGACTATAAGGTTAAAAAGCAGCTAAAAATTTAAAAAAAGTCATACAAAATTTTTTTTTTTTTTTTTTCTCATTCTCTTTATTTTTTGCACATTTTGTTTGGTAATAAATTAAAAAAAATTTTGAATACTTTAATTTTTTTTATCTTATATTCGAGTAAAAAAATTAAAAAATTATTAAAATATAAACTAACCAAACCATCTTTAAGGCATCATTTGAGAAGTAATCTTTTTAACTTAAAAGTCAAAAAGTCATTAAAAAAAATTAAAAAATTAACAATCTATATTAAAAAGTCGAAAATTCATTTTTCTCTTTACTTTTGCACATATTTTTGTAAAAAATTAAAAAGTCATTCTAAACATATTAATTTTTTTTTTTTACATCATATTTTAACTAAAAAAATCTTAAAGTTACTGAAAAAAAAAACATGCTCCTAGACGAGACTTAATTTTGGATAAAACAAATTAAGCAGCCTTTTTACTTTTTCGAAATAAGCAAAAAGCTGCTTATTTGGTGCATTTTTTTCTTTTGGGAAGGCCAAACCAAATAAGCCAGGACACAAATTTACCAAAATATGCCTAGGGAAAACAACAAAATTTGCCACTAAATAAGAGATCTGAGTATCTTGCTGTGCCTTTGGGGCACAGTAGGCTGCTATGCTCTTTTGTGGAGTGTCATCTTGAATTTCTTTTAATAATTTGAACCGTTTATATTATAGGGTTCGTCGAGTAAATTATCTATACAAAAAATCAAGTTGATTGGATATTTACAGCCCTATAATCAAAACACATTTGTTTTTATAAAAATTAACTGCTAACATAACTTTCATAAATTTTTAAAAACAATTAAAACCTAATCATGGGGTTATGAATATCTGATTAATTTGATTTTTTACATGAATAATATTTTTGACAAACCCTACAATATCAACGATTCAGATTGTCAAAAAACATTCGGGACAAATTCCCAAAAAAGGGCATAGCAGGCTATTGTGCCTTCACCTCAAGTCCTAAATAAGAAGGGTAAAATTGCATTTTCGAGCATGTGCAAGAGGGTAATATGAGAATTTCACAATATTCACAAATGATGTGCCGCTATATTATAATAATTTATAAAATGAAAAAAAAAAAAAAAAAAAACACTTCCCAAATGAAATTATGAAAAAATCATAAAAAAATAAAGAAAAAAAAGAAAACAAGCTACTTGTTTCTATCTTTTCAAAACAAGCCTAAGTAATTGAGAAACAAGTGTCACCACCAAGTGTACTATTTTTATTTGCTGAAGGAAGAGACTTCTCTTCAATC